>CAJUYG010000023.1:219397-255137 GCA_910591675.1 Galerucella calmariensis | reverse complement strand
TTTTCTAACTGAAAATACTTGAGAACTTTCAAAATACTGATGTTTTTCCGTGTATTTATGCATATTTTTGTATTATTCATATAAATAAAACAATAAGATTAATATTCAATTTTCATAAATGATAATTGACCGTAAACAACAAAGTACAGACCTGTCAAGAACTGTCAGTGTGACAGTAGAAAAAGACGTAAGACTTATTGCCGCTACGAAAGTAACGCCTTCATAGTATTTTAAGCTCTCGATTGATAGGTTGATCTTGAGCGTAATCTAAACATCAACCAATCAAATTTTTGTAAGTCAAAGATTAGGGTTAACGTTTGTAATACATTTAAAGGGTTCGTTATTGTGATATTTTGATTAGGATTAATCACAGACCTACCTTTTTTTCCATTTCTTCCTACGTAATGTGTTAGAAAGACATTAACAGTCGATGACGCACACCAAGAAGGGTATTATTCCAACAATATCTCTGATTATAAGCGTTTTCGATTATTTACTTTTGGCTGCTAGTAGCAGCTCGTAGTGACTGAATTATGTTCGTTCATTACCGGGCGTGACGCCTAGTCTTACCTTCCCCTTGCCCCTTAAGCACATACACGGACATTGAATATTTGACGTTTGTCCGGTTTGACGTTTATTTAAAGGTTAAGATTGTGCCGATTACGATTTAATATGATTTAAACCTTACTAAAAATATCTAAATATGCAAAACTTCATCATCAAAAACATTATAATTGAAAACTGTTTTCCTAACAACGCAGGAAATTCATTGGCATTGGCACATGTCAGATGGTTTTGAGGATCCTAAAAAATCGTGTTCGATTTGCTCAAAAGTCGTGACGACTGAGGCGTCACGCACAAGTGCTTGAAGCCCAAATGAACGAAAGCAACATATATTAGAAAATGACCTCAGAATTATGACAGTTGAGTTAAATAGAAAAACACAGTTTTAAACTTGTCACTGACACAAAGTTGAGCAAATAAAGTACGAATTTACGGTAATTACGTTGCTTTGCATATATAATACAAAAACAATGCAAAACGAATTATTTTACTCGTTGCGACAGTTACAATTTTTTCCGCCAGAGGTCTCATTGAATTCTACTCAGACCAATATTGTAAAAAAAAACTCAATGACCAAGATAAATACATATTTGAACTTATCAATTTTTGTTTACAATAATATATTACTAATTTTGTATAATAGTTACATACCTATATACACCTTTATGCTATTAGTTCAACAATGTGGTCCCGTAGCACAGTGTAGAAAGGCGCCGCATTAGGTTGTTTTCGATCTGTACTTGCCGGGTTCGGGTTCCGGGTAGTACATTTTTCTTATATTTTTTTAAATCAAATTTCTTCATAGAAAAAATAGTGTGTGCAACTCTCATTTTACCATCATTACATGATCGTTGCATAATATACTAATAGCAAACAGAACATCCAAGAATATAAGCACATTTTGAAAAAAACAATAATTCTTAGAAAAGTCAAATGGAAGAGTCTACAATAAGATAAGCAAAAATATTGCTTACCAGTCACATACGTCCCTGAGAACGTATATGCATGTTTAGAATTTGTCATTATGATCTCAACAATTTTATTGATATTCCCACGCATAACGATCGATCAGTGTGTCTGTTGAATTATTATGTACATTACATGTAAAAAATTCATTGAATGCAACAGCATAGTATCTAAATGACTAATTATTTGCTGAAATGAATTATTGAAAGCATGCGATTCTGCTTATAGTTGGAAGTAAAATATATTGTACCTAGAATATATTGAAATAGCTACGTTTAGGAAATCAACTTTTTAATTTAATTTTTAACAAGGTTTTTTGACTTTTTGTCACTTAACAACAGAATTTTAGTTCCAATGGATAATATTCTGGAGCATGTCTCAAACTTTTCATCGAACTTATATCGCAAACTCTCTCTAACCACCGGACGTAATTATATTGGTCACTTCCAGTTCATTGTCAATTGTCTTAACTCTCTGCTATTGTACTACGACCAGTAAACGGCCCTGTCTTTATCTACTATCTCTCAGAGAAGACCTATTATCAACTTATTTCTAGTTTTATGCTTATCTTCTTCATATTTGAGTTCAAATTTAGACTCTATAGCTAACTAAATTTACTTGAAGCAACCATAGGGATGCTTTTCATTGCATGTTACATACTGTTCCACAGTTAGATGAAGAATCATAAGATGACAAAACTAGCTGAAACAATAGGTCTGTTCTCACAAGCATCACAGACAGTCTTTGACAATCCGGATTCGGCGCAAAGACCCTAAAACGTTCTTCCGAGAACACTTTAGGGTCTTTGCGCCGAATCCGGATTGTCGAAGACTGTCTGTGATGCTTGTGAGAACAGACCTATGGAATCAAAGGAAGACAAAATTGAAGTTAGGGTAGTAGGAGATAAACTCAGATAAGAGTAGGCAAATTTCTAGGTGAAAAATCAAAAAAGACACGGAGAAAAAATAAAAGAATACTAGAATTGTACTATGCAATCCTGGCTTCTATTAACAAAAAACAGATATTGATTAAGACAGAAATAGATGTACTTAAGACCATATTATATATAAGACCAATTCTGGGATTTGGTTGTGTATCATGTACACTGACAGGTAGACAGGAGAGGAAGATACAATCAGTGGAAATGAAATACCTGAGAATAGTTGAAGGAGTCAGAAGAATAGATAAAATAAGAAATACAAAAACAAGAAAGGATCTAGGAATGAAGTCGACACTTTAATTTAAACAAGATAATTGGGATGGTGGGGACACCTACAGAGAATATCAAATTCCAGACAAGTTAAGCAAGTATGGGAGGTAAGAAAAGCGAATTAGAGAAGTCGCAGAAGACAGTAGCGTTGTGAAAATTCATCAAGAAAAGGGACAAAGGGACAAATGAGGAGAAATGCGCTAAGTTAGCTCACGAAGACATTACCACTTAACAAAGTTAATACTATTCCCAAATATAAGAAAAATGTGAAATGAAAATGATGAAATATTTCACCCTAACCCAAAATGGTATTTGGGTTATTAATAATAAATATGTTTTTAAATATTGTCGGTGGGTAGGTAGGTATTGTAGGTTTTTTTTAATCTGCAAAATTGGCCATCTACAGGCAGTGGATGATAATCACCAAACACAAACCGTTAAGATTGTATTCTATAGTTTTATTTATTTTTGTTTTTTAATAGAAACTGTCATTTTTGTGGGTAATAAATAATGCTTATTATATTATTACAGATGTTAACTGAATGGGTAACAACTTTTTCACAAAGCTGCTAAATAATTACTGCCATATGAAGGATATGAATATACTTTATCTTTCAACAATTTCTACGGAATTTCAAAGCACTGGTTAGAAGTAGGTACATTCGTTCCACAAACAGTTACTTCAATTCAATGGAAGAGAATAGAATTCACCAGGTGGTATTAAGATTTTATTTTTCTTTAAATATCTGTGTCAAATACATCCGATAACTCCTTCTGTGTTTACAACATTTCAAAGCCCCATTAAGAAGAATTAGAAATACCTAAATGGACTAATCTCTTTTGCCAAAAAAGAAGAAATATATTTGTAAACATTGTATGAATTCTCTTCTGTATACAAAAAAGGATACTTATTATCGCATTAACCAAAAATACAGAGTTATGACAGCTCTTACTGGTCGGGCTGCCACTTTGGTCACTTCCCCAGATAAAATTTATTCCCTACAAACCTTAACAGAGTCGGCCGTAATCCGGATTACTGTCAATCCTGAAACGAATGAACACGATAAGATAGCAACTGTCTATAAAAACTTCAGTGGTAGTGAACGATTGTGAGAAATTTAGGTGAATGTTAATAATTACTGATAAATAAACTATTAAAATAGTTTGGCCATCACAGACTGATAGTTTGAGGAGATATTATGGAATAAAATAACACTTTCGCGTGAAATTCTAGCAAACTCAATCAAAATATACGAATAGTTGAGTTTGATTGATTTTAATCTTTTCATTGATATTGACTGCAATAGAATTGATGTTTTCTGATATTTTGAAAGTGAAGTGGAATTTCTTCTACATTTCGTTTACATTTTTTGTATCTATTCTATGCATATAAAATAAATCTTAGTATGGAAACAACTGAAAAGCACTTTTTTTATGTAATCAATGTTTAGTTTTTCCATTATTTATACAGGGTGTTTTCAAATGACACAAAGTTTGCATGTAGATATCACTCGAAAAATTGGACAAAATGATATGAGGATTGAGGGATCAAGCCCATTTACTTTTCGGAGTAGGTACAGTGTGTTGAAGTTATGAAAAATCAATTGCTTTAATTCGATCTTCTTAAAATGGCAGGCTGCTTTTAAATTTTAAAGGATAACTATATTTTCATGGAAAAACATGTTACAATTTTTTGATATGTGAAGGCTATGAGTTTTTCACGTGATGTTCATGTTTTTCCATAAAAATATAGGTACCCTTTAAAATTTGAAAGCAACCTGCCATTTCAAGAATATCGAATTAAAACACACTGTACTTCGAAAAGTAAATCCCAAGTAGCAATTCAAATTCTATAAGGTTTGTATGAACAGCTACAAGACATGTCTTATAGGATACTTAAATTCTTATAACGGTCTACAAAACAATTATATGATCCTTATACAACTGAAAAGGGTCCATTTTTATACAACTGTTTGGTTGTATAACATTTCTATTAAAACTTTATACAACTCTTATATGACTGTTTTATAATCATTTATACAGCTACTATAAAATGATTTAATAGTGTGTCATGTAGTCACATCTATAAAATGGGATTGAAGCGGCACTATGAAGGTCTTACAAAATGGTTGTATAATGCAATATATTTTTTTATAATGCTGTTATTTCGATCACAATGGAAACATTTTGTCATCTAGCAGTTTATAAGAGCATTTCATTTTTTAGTGAAGAATATCAGAACCAAATTATATTTCAACTTGAACGTGCATCATACATTTCATTTGTAGAAATGGAGATTTATCTAAACGATTTGGGCCGCTTGGGCGGACATCGATAGTAAAAATTATAATTTCATTTGGATGGTTCAATAGCACAAATTTTGATGCGCCGCAAATTTTACTGATAGATTATAGGTATATATTTGGCAAGAAAATGAAGCGCTTCAATTCTGGTATCCTAATAGTATATTAAAGTTTTAAAGACTTAAAGACCAGTTATCCACGAATACTTTACGCTATTTTTTTTATTGGTGCACTTTGAAATTATAAATACTGGTCGATAACTACTACAACAACAAGAAATGGGAATCATGAATGTAATTAAGAACTAAATGTCAAATGGTTGAATTTGTGATGTATATGATGTATACCTTGCGTTGTCATGGAAATGAGAAAAGCATAAACTATTTTGTATTTTGATGGAAGTTCAACGTTATTGAGTTCTGTGGATGTCAATAGTATTAATTTGAATACCATTTCCTAAGATTTGAAAAATAGAAATATTAATATTTCAAACAATACCAACGGCACTTTCCATTTTAATTTATAAATTTGACATAGTTAAATATTGTTCGAATGAAAGCTTTGACGTTACAAACTACTCCTGTCAGATCAATGATGAAAAAATTGTCATTCAGACATGATTTAGACCATAGATTTAGACTTCGTTTCTCGAGTCGTTGATGTTGCCACGGTAACTTTAAAACACGCGCGTGCTAAAAAGTTCGATTTAAACACGCTGAGGCGTGCTTTAAATAGGTAAAATGGTTCACCAATAGAAAAAAATATTTTTTTTTATTATCTTAATAGTTTATCACTTCATATGGATATTCTTTCACAATATAATTCTCTAGATAATGATAAAGTCACATTTTTCAATATAGTTTCATGTTTCCAACTCACTTGCACATAATGGCGGCGAAAGCGGTACAAGAATTGCTTATTTATATTTGGTGCACACACTAGTATCTACACTACAGTGGCCCAAAAGTCTGGAAACGGCCAATTATCTTGTTAGTCCCAATTGTACAAAATTTTGGAGTACATCTCTTTTAGGATACGAAGATTCCATATTAGATATTTGCAATGTTGCCAGATTTGCCGTTTACCTTGTATTATTAGTAACTTTGCTTTTTCAAATTCATTACCCTGTATGTTCAGTCATTATTGGAATCTCCTATTCAATGCGTGTTCAACCATATGTAACACCTATGATTTTATGTAGTCTGGAAGGTCTGAAATACATAAAACATAAGTCTGGCAACGCCTATTTGTAAACTGAATTTTTAAAGTATCCCCAATAAAAATAATTTTTAGGATTAAAATCATGTGAGCGTGGAGGCCATTCAATTCTACCTCGTCCACCAATTCATTGTCCGGAAAATATATCATCTGAATAACGCCGAACATTACAACAAAATGAGCTGGACCTCCAGCTTGCTGAGCTCATATCTGATTGAAATTGGCTCTAAGCAAGTTTCTCAGTGTAGGTACAATTTTATTTCTAAGTAGAAATTCATATTTATTTGACGTTAAATTGTCTTCAATTGGCAGAGTAAACAAAAGCACAGCATTCTACATTTAAACATTTAAATTTCTTAAAATCTACATATTTTGCAATGTGTAATGTATTTAAGAGCTTCTATTCTAAATAAAATCATAACTGATACATATGGTTGAATAGGAGATTCCATTAATGACTGATTATACAGAGTGAAGAATTTAAAAAACCAAAGTTACTGATAGTATAAAAAAAAACAGGAAATCTGATAACATTGTGAATATCAAATCTGGAATCTACGTATACCAAAATAGGTGTACCCCAAAGTTTGTACAATTGGGACTAGCAATTTACGAGATAATTTGCCGTTTCCAGACTTTTGGGCCACTCTGTATATCGGGCAGATCATAACAGTCCTCCACACACGTGGTGTATTTCCTTCTCCCGAAATTTTCCATCCAACCAATCTATCCAGTTTTCATTCCTATAAAACATCCTTCTTTGTGTTTGTAATACTGTCATCTTAATTTTTTACTCTTCTCAACTTCTTAGTAGAAATTTATAATGCTGCTATTTATCATTAAAAATATCTGGAATACTCTCATTACAAACAAAATTGTGTATTTCTATTTTCGTAATGAGATTTTGTAAACATTGCATTGCATTAAGCCGAGTTATTAATATTATAAACAAATCTGTGAACGTCTTGTCCGTTATGATAGTTCATGTGCTGTCAGAGGTGAGTGGATATTATTTTTCGATAAAGGTGTGTGACAATTGTACTCATCAACTCATGAATAGCTTGAAATTGAGTTACCGTTATGTCATTTATTTAACGCCTTTTAAATGTTTTCCCTTCAACCATAAAAAGCCATTTTAAACGCTAAAAACCTGTGAAATGCAATGCAGGTACTTTGAAGAAAGGGCGTGGAAATTTTTTTTTATTTTCACTACAATATTGTATCTAGGCAATGAAATTTGATTTAAGCCACCTATTTTAAGATTATCAAAGATTAATTCTCTTTGTCTTGACCTTTTTGGGGGATAAGGTTTGAAAAAAACCAAATAACTGTAGCTGCAAATGAGATAATCAACCAAAATACTGAAGAAAATATACCCAGCAACACCAAAAAATCCAAATCATATAAATGGAAACAGTTTATTTGGCTTTGTTTGAAATGATACTAAAAATTTGATGTAGAAATACTAACAGAATAGGATTCATTCTAAGAGACTGGGGTTATTCAATATGTGGTCACTAAGGTGAGGATTAAAATTATGCGGAAAATGAATGGCTTACTTAAAATCAGAATTCGGACAATTGCACTATTCATAATAATTAGAATTGAAAGTAGTATTTTATTAGTGTTACAAAAAGGTTTGCTGCTATGGGTGATAAATAGTAGTAATTATTGTAACTTATTTATGATTATAATAAATATTCCACGATTATAATTAATTATTAATTATTCAAAAAATTGGGAGATTTGGGTTACCTTGATTGAATTTATTATAATTTATTTCAAATTAGTTTGTGAAATTGTCTAATAAAACATGTAGTGATTGTAGAACTTAAATGCTGTAATTTCTCCCGATTGATAGGTCGTACTTGCGCGTAATCTAGACATCAACCAATCAAATTTTTTTTTGGTTACCGTTTGTAATACATAAAGTATTTTTTCGTGAGATACCGTTGATGTGAAGTCGGTTACAGAGCGGTTATACCCCCACCAAAGAAATTTTAAAGGTTGTTATCGTTCATGATATCTCACAAAAATCAACCGGTTAACCGGATAGAACTAACTTCACAACAATAATAAATAAACATAACCTCAATAAAAAGTAACGAATTACACAAAGTTTATCATGGTTTCATTGTTCCTATTGTTCGAAAAATGTTTTTTTTTCAGTTTTAACTATAATTAACGATTTTTTTTGGTACTAGCCTTCTCGTAGTTATGTCATCCACATGTAACGTTCATAGATCAGTTAAGCTACGAGTATCGGATGATTATTTCCATCCTACGGTGAATAATATGGATTGATTGAGCAAATATAATGAAACAGTGTTTTTTCAGCGTTTTAGAATGTAAATTAACACTTTTTCGCAGTTACTAGCTCCGTGGATATTATACATAAAATAATGAACTATCTTTGATATTATACTGAAATTTCAATGAAATTTCTAATTTTCAAATGTCACTCCTGTCAATTAAATGTCTATAACCGCCAGTAACCATACTTCTAGGTGCGGGAACTGAAAGAGATCCCGTTTTATAACTTATTGCGTCACAAATTACGTCATTAACATACTCCCCTATTACCGTCCTATCGCAAAAATGCAGTGGGAACTGAATAACAGTTCCCGTTATATCAACGGTATATCGCGAAAAAATACCAATAATCTACGGTCACCTTCAAAATTAGGCATTTACGAACCAAAAAAAAATGTGTGAAATCGTACATTATACATATGTTGAAAAGCGTGCGTAAATGAACAATGCTTTTTATATGGGACTTTCATTATAACACCCAAAAGCGTGCGTAAATGATCAATGCTTTTTAAATGGGGTTTTCATTTTAACACTCTTTTTTAGCTACGAAATTATCTAGTTGCCTTGAATTCAGTCGTTTGTTATATAAACTTTTGTGCTGTCAGTAAATTTGACAGAAGTGTCAGACAAATAGTGAAAAATATTTGTTACTTTAAAAAAATACAAATTACCCAATGTTATAATCAGTAATTCAAATAATTCTCCTCATTTTACTGTAAATATGAATTTAAATAATTGGAATTCGTTGTGTATATATTTGTTTATAGAAAATTCATTTTTATGTTTTTTAACCCCTTCTGAGCACATTTTCATATTTTTTCTCCATGTGGTTGTAGATAAAGTTTTGTATGACACTTGTGCGTGAAATATAACTTCACGCACTTGTATCATAAATAACTTTTAGGTATCTACAACTGTCATATTATAACGGGTACGATTTGACACTATTTTCAATGTCATAATGACGTATATTACCGCACTAGTGCGTTTTTAAATACATTACCGCACTAGTGCGATAATAAGAATCTAGAAACATATTAATATTCAAAATAACACTGGAATCTGCATTTTCAATTTCCGAAAGGATATTTTCTTCGACTGAACTCATTTTTATAGATTTTTGTTCATTCCAGTTTGAAAATCTGATGACATAACTAATTTATTTCATTTCCACAGCCTTGTTTGTCTTTGTTGCTATGGTCACAAAATATACACAGTAGCTTATGTTTGCAGTCAATATTATTAAAAATACGTTGTATTGAATTTTTTTTAAATTTTATAATATAGGTACTGTTAATTAATACTAATAAACAGTTGTAGATAAAATTTTGGAAATAACACGTGTGATAGGAATTATTAACACACTTATGTGATTACACAACTCGGCCTCGTATACTTGCGTGCGTTAATAATGTCCATATCTCACTAAATACGTAAATAACTATAAATGGCTCATTATTGTGATATTTTGATTGGGATTAATCACAGAACTGCCTTTTTTTCATTACTTTCAATGTGATGTGTTACAATCGATGACGCACATCAAAAAAGTTATTATAATGAACTCTATATTCCTGACTTTTTTTATAGGTTTTTGCTTTCACATTCAACAATTCTTATAACATTGCTATCTGTTTTGGAAAAAATTATTCTATTTGTTGCTTAAGATATTATCCTTGGAATGTTATGAGAAATATCACCTGCATATGTGATAATTTTGTAATTTTGCATTTCTTGTAATACATTATTTATAAGGCAAGTTTCACCTCTTTTTTATTAATTAATTTAATCATTACTTGCAATGGATTACAGTGGGATGTGGCTATTTATTTTATTAAAAGGGGTCCTACTAGATTCTATCACTGTAACGACCAACTATTATCTAACAAATATCACACGAGAATAATAATGAAGAGAGAAAATAATTCTGCAGAGATTTTTCCAATCCTATTGCGAAACTACAGGTTTTCGACAATCTGTCAAATTATTTCCACTTAATTACCCCTCTTTTATCATACTACTGATAAATTTTATGATAGGTACTTAGTTAAACATTTTTTCACATTTCCCTAATCACTTGTAATCTTACTTTGAAACAAACACCTGGACTTTTTCAATTCCTACTGGCACTAATGCTGAATTTTTTTCTGAAAATTGCTGATACCGTGAAAAATGCGGATGCGGGACTTTACTGAAAAGAAAATCTGCCTCGAAACGCCTATTAGCACTTCGGAAAGCAACGCGGATGTACATGGTATGTAAACCACCCCAGCGGGATGTTTTTAATTGGCAAAACAATGTAACTAATGGAATTATCTTTTGCCACAGGCCGACACCAGTAGCGTGCTATTAGTGTCTTATTATTAGGTATAAAGATTTTGAATATTTACATATTTTTTATAAACAAAATTTACTGTTATGAATACCTAAGTCTGAAGAGAAGCCGATTAAATGCGAGTTGAACACATGTTGAATCACACCATAAAAATTTATTAAATTGGTAGTGTGTTATGAAAGTGTTATGTCAAGATTTTGTGTGGAATATCTATGGTACTGATGAAATTGCACAGGATACCATTTCCCTTATCAAACAATTTAAACAAGCATACTTCACATTTCAAAACAAATTACTCAAGCAAGTGAAGGATGCCCCAATGGGATCTCCTCTCTCCCCAGTCATCGACGACATATTCATAAGCAATTTTGAACAAATCGCACTTAATTCTTCTTATCTAAAGCCCACTTTTTGGTAACGTTACGTTGATGACACTTTTCTTATCTGGCCTTATGAAAGAGGAGCATTGAATCTAATCCACCGGAAAAGTATACGTAATAGTAAATAGTTTACAATGGAGGTGAGGGAGAATACCTGTTTACCTTTTCTTGATATCCTTATCACCAAAAACCTTATAAGTAGACTTCGAGAAAAAGAGGCCAGAGGTATCATAGCCTAAGTCATCGTCCCGACATAGTATATAAACAAGGAATAGTAGGGTCACTCTAAGCTCCTCCCAGCTCGATGTCTATCTCACTCGGTGTCCGTCTCCGTCTTTTCTGGTATCCTGTAGCTCCCAATCTAGCGATAGACAGATACCGTGTGTCTTTTGTAGTTTGAAGGTACGAGCGGAGTTATTAGTATACCTTTGCAGTGAATTATTTAATTATTATTACGGTATATTTTTTATTGAAAAGAAAATGCCACGAGTGTGTTATGTGGACGGTTGTAGAAGTAGATATGGGGTAAAAATATCTTCCTTCAGATTTTTTTTCTTACTGGTTTGAGTTATACCTGTTATGCCAATATTGTCTTATTGGCACTTTTGTCATTATCATGGCAAACTTGTCAATAGGCAGTATTTTTTATAAGATTTGCTATGCTACTTTTTAATCGATATTTAATAGGTAAACAAGTTTTTGTGGAAAAAACACAATTTTATGTAATTTTACTCCATGATAATATACAGGTCGTTCCATTATTAACTTTCGAATATTATTAAAATTATAATATCGGTTTGTCTTAATCATTACGTACGAATGTAAGATTGCCGAAAATTACAGGGGATTCAATTATGAATTTTTTAACTTACTTTAACTTTAAGTACCTGTAGCTCTTGAATTAATCACTTTAGACCCCAAGTGCGCTAGTTAGTTGGAATTGTTTTATCGGGAGGAGCACAGAAAGGCACAAATATACAGGTTGTCCCATTAATAATTTTTAATTTTGGTCACGTGACCAAAAACACATACCTCATTGGGTAACACAATAACAAGAAAAGATGCAACATTTGCTCTAATTTACACGCCCAAAATTATAATTATCTACTACTGCCCAATTCTGATATATCACTTGTCTTAATCGTCGTGGGACACCCTGTATATAAGGTAGTAAAAGTGATGAATGATTCTAGTTAATTAATCATAATTGAATACAATTAAATGCATAGGGAAACAACATCGTTTTTTGAAATCAGTTTTCTAGCCTAACGTACATTTTTATCATTCCCGTACCAAACACTCCATTTATAAATCAACAAGAAATGAAGATAGTAATTCGCGCGACTCCTGTATATACGGCACACGTGTGCTTTTACGATCGTTTTTCGGAAAGTCTTTAGCAGCGCTACATGAAAGAGCCGACGAGGAGTGAACCTACTATTCCTTTGTTTATATACTATGGTCTCGAGGCCGGAGTTTAGTGAATTGCTCAATATTTCACATTCTTTTTTGAATCGTTCTCTAGCATTTCACTTTCCGTATATAGAAAGCTCCCACACACCAACCGTTATCTAAATGCCAATTCACATCCCCTTCTAACTCAATTAGCAAGTTTGGGTCTTGGGCAATAGCCTTACTATACTTGTCATTTACATTAAACTCGATGGTGAAAATGACTTCTATTGAAAATAATGAAGCCTACATGTGCTACGAGTCTATAATCATTTTTGTCACTAAATGTTTGCATTATTTGCATTAGCATATAACAATTTACGAATGGCTACATGCGCATTCGTAATGAATATTGTATTCTTTTCTATTCGCATACGTGGTTCGCAAGTGTTTACGAACGGTTAGCTAAAAACACTCGCGTAAACATGGCAATACAGCAATTTAGCACATGCTGTGGCTCAGCTGATGTTTATCAAATCCCCTGACGTACAATATTTAAAATTTTCGGATTCTACCCAATTCTACCCTCGTTTTATTGTTTACTGCTAGAAGTGTTCTGGGGTTCCAAGGGAAATTATTTGAACTCAGATCTGATTTTTGTTAATTCTAGCATACAAGAATAATAGATATTAATAAAGATAAATATAAAGGCATCTTGCAAACTGCTATAGGTATCTTAAGATTTCGCCGTCTTTCATAAATTCGGGGTGCTCTATCTTCAGCATCTTCTGATGCTTGGATTAAAAGCAAGTGAACAGACTGTGCAGCCATTTATTCAATGACGAAAAGTCTTACAAAACTAACTCGAACTCGAAATCACGAATAAATTGTAATACACCCATTGACATATATGTCAATGAATACACCATACACTTTAAAACATATACAAAAGCGAGGTTATGTATGGCAAATACGCATTCGTATATGTGATTCACTTAAAATATCCCGCTCGCTGCAATTTCGAATGATACATACGCATGCGAACCAATTGCGAATGTTCAAAAATAGGAACCTTCGCATTTATAAACATTACGTATGCGTATCTCAACATTCAGCAGCTAGTCAGCTGATAAGACTACTATGTCTCAGAAGTGAGATCCAGTTAAGTGAGTTTGATGAAAAATTGATGGCTGCCATGCCATTCCATTCAATGGCTTTTAGAGAGTGTATTATAAACATGTCTTGAAGTTATCTTTGGATTTACCAGTCAAGTTAACTTTAGGTTTTAACACGTCGGTTATATGAAAGTCCCATTTTCAAAATAAAGGCGCGTTTATACAACATTTAGATGATCATAATCATAACCACATTCTAAATTATATAAACTTAATTATAATCATAATTCTATAAGGCGTTTATACAATTCCAACAGCCAAATAAACGTTAACGTCAAACCAGAAATCGGACTTCATTTTCGTACGTGGTATTTGTATTTGTTTTGTTGCGAATTGTCTCACTAGTATTTGTGAATTTTTTCCAGTAAAGGTTGAGAGTCAGTTGGAAAGAAGGCGGAGACGGTAGAAAACAAGACCAATTAATTGAAAACAGAAAGAAGAGGGTCTTTTTGCCACATTACATATGGATATGTGGCAAATGGATACCAAATACAGGAGAACCTCTCCATAGTGTCTATGAAAAACCCCTCTTCGTATTTTACTTTGATGACTCGAAACCAGTAAAATGACAAACTGTTCGACACAAAAATCAACAGAGTATGCTATAAACAATGAATTCCAGAACACAGCAAAACTTTAAAAGAACGAGCAAAAAAATTCAAACGATAGGGAAAGTGTCTCGACGCATGCGTACCTCAATTTTCGTTATAATCATAAACATAAAAGTTAGGAGCTCGAAGGTCAGTTTAAATATATGCTTATGTTTATGATTGTGACAACTGTATAAACGGACCTATATATAAGAAATAATTAGTTCAACTCTTATTATGACTGTGATTATGATTATGACTATCCAAATGTAAAAAGAAAGCCATAAAAGAAGAAATGGGCAAAAGAAAAATATAAGTTATATAATTTCTCGACATTTTGATTTTATAGTGTTGTTTCGTCTTGTCTGTGAGTTTGGTGTATTCGTTCCCAGTGTAGAGTTTTTATTTTTTCTCTGTTCCTAAACTGAATAGTTTCTATGGCTAGACGAGCCATGAATTTTTGTAATTCCAAACTCTTTTTCCAGACAAAATTGACTCTGCCGTTTTGGAGTTAACTATAAGATGTGACAAGTTAACTTTCAGTTATATGTCTATATAGCTTTTCAATACCCAACTTTAATAAGCATATGATATCTAAACAAAAGCTTGCGCTGTTGTAAATTTTTTTCTACCAAATCTAGCGAATGACAGTGAGGGTATTTCAAAATACAGGCAATTATTTAACAAATACTATCGAATTTCCCGTTTACTTCTGTTGTTATTTGGCTATAATAAGTTGTAATGTTCCTAAACTGAATAGTTTCTATGGCTAGACGAGCCATGAATTTTTGTAACTCCAAACTCTTTTTCCAGACAAAGTTGACTCTGCCGTTTTGGAGATAACTATAAGATGTGACAAGTTAACTTTCAGTTATATGTCTATATAGCTTTTCAATACCCAACTTTAATAAGCATATGATATCTAAATAAAAGCTTGCGCTGTTGTAAATTTTTTTCTACCAAATCTAGCGAATGACAGTGTGGGTATTTCAAAATACAGGCAATTTTTTAACAAATACTATCGAATTTCCCGTTTACTTCTGTTGTTATTTGGCTATAATAAGTTGTAATGTCCAACACAATAGGCATGACGACAGTATCAAAAAAACGTCGATATAATGGTTTTAAGGGAAAGTTCTTATTAAAAAAAATTCGAAACACTGCTTCAGTTTTATTTGAAAAATTCGGATTATTAAGATTTTCAATAAAATAAAACATCAAAATACTGCAATCAGCCATTTTTACTGAAACACCAATCACAGCGCATGACGTTACGCTTGGTAAACTCCGCTGTCAGTCAATACTCAATACACTCATTCTCTGTGTTTTGTTGATGTGAATACTACTAATTACGCATTTGGATTGATCTTTCATTATTTTACGTGTGATTTATCGTCTCAACTCTACTATAACAATGAAACCCAGCTTTGTTAAGGCAAATAGCTCAAATTTGCCCAGGATTTATGTAATGCTGTTGGGCGATTTCCTCGCAACAAATCAAGAATTTTGCTCGTCTGAGTTTAGAAACGTGAAAACTTTCTTGTGAGTAAATTTTGTATTCATCTTTGCCTTAGATATAACCAACTTAGATATAATCAAACTAGTTTTAATGTACAAATACTTTGTTGGGTGTTTTTGCCGGTTTAATTTTGAAAAAATGAAAACTCTTTATATTCACGCAATCAAATCAAATATTTATAGATGAGGTGGTCAAACATTTATTGAGTGAAATACTTTTAACTTGGAAAAATTCGGAAACATATCTTCCGAAGCACGAACAAAATATCCTGTAACGTAGTATACCTTGGTATGCCTATGAATGTTTGTTGTGGTGTGTTTGTACGTTAGTGAATGATAAAATGATGAAACCAATTTAAAACGCTCGTTATTTTCACATATTTTATATGCAGCATATGTTCAGAAATTTATTATAACTAATTTATACACTACTAACTATAATATTTATCAGTGATAATGCACATCAAATGTTGAAATAATGGATGTAGTAGAAAATCACAGACTTCCAAGCTACATTTCACTGAAAGGGAAAGGTGAACATCAAAAACAATTGAAACTATGTTTATACTCAATCGATCACAGAGGAATCACAAACGAATATTAGCGACTATTTTGTTTGATTGCACAAATGTCAAAGTTGGACATAAATTATACAGCGAAATTTGTAGATGTCTCGTTTTGGTTTATCTTCCACATCGGAAATTAATGATTATGTTAGCAAATCCATAGCAGTGAATACAAAGAGTCTGTATGGAGATAATTTATGTCTTTTTGTCGGAAGAAGAAATATGAATTATGTGAGACTACCCCAACTATCGTTATAGCTGAAATTTTTGAAGATTGGACATGGAATATGAAAACTATTCAATGGAAGAAAATCAAGGTTAGATTATTCAGACTAGTAATGTTCATATGGTCTCATCAAATTGTCAAAATACAAGCTACTCTCGATAGAATTGATAAGAAGCTATTTGTTATGGACTCGGGATATTACCCTAGACAGAGAGTTGAGCAGTTCCTGAAGAACACAAGATGAAATAGTCTTCCTGAAAACTTCGAACCAAACTTCAAAAACTGAACAAACACCGACAAATACAAAAAACAGTTTTAATTAAAAGTTAGGTTGAGATTAATCTGTTTTGTCTATTTGAAAAGGGTGGAGGAAAAATGCACTAATCCTTCGTTTAAATCGAGAATAGACGGTTTCAACAACACCTTGTGGCTGCAAATACCTTTGTCCATCTATCACTTTCAAAAGAGCTAATAGAAGCTAGCGATCATTTTGAAAATAATACTGTAGCTTTTAGAGCTAGAGCAGGCGTACCTAACATTACGGCAACGGTATATTTCCTTTCTTTTTCAGAGACTTCAGACACGTGTAGGTCTCGTATAGTAAACAAGTAAACAGTGACAGTTGTAACGTAATCTAGTTAATTTACCAGTTCAGTGGTTATGTGTTATTTTATCTACGAATGTAGCCATTGAGCGTTGTTTGGTCTGTTGAGTTCTTGATACTCGTGTATAGTTGTTTCTGATGCTTATAAAATTTGTATTGCTAGTTGTTGTCAATATTTAATCAATTGATTGTTCTTCATTTGATGTTTACTGTATATGTTTTCAATCTACAGCAGCTCAAGAAGACTGATTGCCAGCTTTGTATTATTTATAAAGTACCAAGCAACAGGTGATGCACACTCTTACCTTGAACTCATCATTTTCTCTGTATTTTAAATATAATTGCAAGATAGTTCCTGATCTCACAAAAACTAAAAGAAAATTTGTGACAAAAAAATTACAAAAAACAAAATCGTCCTTGCTCCTTGGACAAGTCCTAAAAAAAAAAAATGTTGCCGTATACTTAGGCACAGCTGTCCCAGTTCTAAGCTATATATTCCTCTTAAAATTACAGTTTGCTTTTATTAGTTCTTATAAACCAATACATGGACAATGGCCGCCGCATTCATAAAATGTCTTCCATTAAAACAGTCTGTTGAGCTAATTATAGAGGAGTGCCACAAACATACCTATGCTAGAAAGAGCATGTGGCAATAAACGAATATGCAGCAAGTGCAACATTGTTTAAATGTTTGCATGCTAAATATTACATATTATCTAATGCCCCCTCACTGGTTGCGTCCAGTAATTTTAAGAATCTCTAAAAATGGCAGCCCCTTTTATTACAACAGTAAATAACGAATTTCATTGATTGTACCGTAAGAATCGTTGATAAGAATTGTTTACAATGCAACAGCACAACATTGTTGCCAATTGAATTATGTCCATTATCCTTTTATTAGACTACCACTGGTTTAAATGAAAATGATTACTACACGGCTAATGCCCCAAGTAGGGCGCAGAGGGGCGCGCGATAAAGCGTAAGGCGGTCTTTTCTTACTTAGGCGGCATTTTGCATGCTCTTATATACTTTCCCGAGCGATTGCCTTCCACATAGCAATTTATTTTCTTAGAGAAATTGAATGTTACTCATGTCGTAAATACAATCGCCTTTTTTTATGTAAGACATTTATATTTTAAATATGCGGGCGTGACAGAAAGAATAAATTGTGAAAAAAGGAATCGAATAAATTATCGCAATGTTATGTCGTCTTCACCAAATAGGTACAATTTTTTACTGTTGTCCAATATAGTAGTAGACGTTTGTGTTTTAGAATGATTATTTTTCCTCTTACATAACATTCTAGAATTGGTAATTTTGAAACCAAACGAAGTGCATAAAGTGTGTGCAATATATTTTCATACTTAATACGAATGTTGAGTAATATCAGGACAGGCTTGTTATTCTTATTGTCCTGTCAATTGAGGTCGAATTAATTTTATAAACAACCGATTTTAGGTGGCCCACAGGAAAAAATTAGGTAAGTCTGGTAACCTAAGTGTCACTTAATTGAACTTTCCCTTCCCAATGACATGTTGAATTTAAAAGAGGTAGAACGTGTCGCGGGACACACGGTAGAAACTTTAGTTCCTTTTAAGCAAAAATTATGTAATACATCTGACGTTATAGATAAACGATTTGCATATTCTTTAGTGGTCGAGTAGTAGACCCGGGTTCGATTCCCCGTGAGGAAGTTTTTTTTATTGTTAATTTTATTTTTAAATAATTATTCTGCTTGTTATTAATAACGGCAACAGGTAGACGTTTGAAATATTTAGCAGAATATTCATTATTATAGATAATGGTACGGTACCCTTCATGAGGGAGTCCGACGGGCAACATCTACTTATAACAGCATCGTATATTTAAAAAAGGAAACCGTAGCATTATACAAATTGGACATTCAAGAACTGTACGTTTACCACAAAATTATTGGAAACATAAATTGAATTGTTAAATTTTTATTTTGAAGTTATATTACAGTTTATAGAAATTTTTATTTTCTATATTTTTTCTTAGGTGGGTCGTAGAAAAAATATGCTGCTCGACTCGTGTGGATTGTCCATATCGCACTTGAACGATTGAGCACTCCGCCTACGGCGTCGTGCTCAAACTTCGTCCTCGGGCGATATGGCCATCATATCCACACTAGTTGCACAAACTACTATTTCTTTCAAAATATGCCCTTTTACATTTAAAAACAACCTGCCAAATGTCAAATCAATTTATCCATCCATTTTAAAGTTATCGAATTAAAGCATTTAAGTTTTCAAAATTTCAACACCCTGTATTTCGAAAAGTAAATGTGCTAGACCCCTTAATCGCGCAAAAAAATTATGGAAATAATAGTAAAATTTATCCGAACAAATTCAAGTAGATCACCAGCACTGCGAATACCAGCTTTACATAGAATTTTAATATAGCATCGGTGGTTCAGTGGTAGAATGCTCGCATTCCACGCGGGCGGCCCGGGTTCGAATCCCTGCCGGAGCATATGAATCGCTGCTTCGTAAACGGTAGAGAGACTAAGGAGAGAGCACAAGCACGCAAGCAAGGCACATAACGAAGCAACGTAACATAACGGAGCGTAACGTAACGCGTAACGGTCAGATCTTTTGCGTCGCGACCCCTGGTCGCTCAAACATAACCTGACGTAAAGAGCTAAAGTTCCAAAAAAATATGATGTCTTCTTAATGTTGATAATTAGAGGTGGAGAAAATCATGATGGGAAGTGAATTATTTTCAATGTTTTTATTCTCACAAGGTTTCTATGTCAATTTGAACATTCAACTTTTCG
Source organism: Galerucella calmariensis (assembly GCA_910591675.1). Lineage (NCBI taxonomy): Eukaryota > Metazoa > Arthropoda > Insecta > Coleoptera > Chrysomelidae > Galerucella > Galerucella calmariensis. The sequence goes on along the minus strand of CAJUYG010000023.1, from coordinate 234,980 downwards.
ACGATTTGAACAGTTCGCCAATTATGCTGTGATGTACATACCCTAAAAGGGAAGTAAGCTACATGAGGGTTGACAATTATTTCGTCTTCCTCTTAAAAATCTTGATATGTAGTATGGGTTATGCTTATGTTGTATTGCTTTTATATTGAATGACTCGTTTTTACGGCTATTAGATTGTCTTATGAATTTTTCTTTTACCATTATTAATTTCCGTTAACGTATTTACAGTTAGTTTTTATTTTTGTTCGATATTTTTCCGTTAATTGATAGAATAACTTGGTTCGTTCAGGCAAATATCGATGGCCCGGTTCCATAAAGCACCAAGTGTAAATCTTGTATTTTTCGGAAGTAAGCTCTCATTGAGAGGTTTTCAACATGAACTTGATATTTTTAATAAGGGAGTTCAGTCTAAGGTCAGTGTGGCCAACAAAAAGTGGTTTTTATGACAAGAATGATGGTTAATGAGGGAGGAGACGAAGTCACGTGATCTAAAGCGTACTCGGTCAGCCATTTTCGTGCCACGCTAATGTCAAAGTTATTTTTAAGTGTTAATGGCGTTGTAAATTACATTTTTGAAGATACTTTTGTTTTAATTGATTGACTGAAATGGATTCTTTTGCTATTAGAAGTTGTACCAGTCGAGACGGCGTGGATACTAAGAAATCTTCAGGAATAACGTACCACAGGTAAGATAAATAATATGCAGTGGTGTATTACAAATATTTCAAACATGAGTCTGTTACACAGTAATAGTTACTATTGTAGTTTAACTTACATATACTTATACAGTGCGTCCAAAAAGTAGTTTCGTTACTTTATGTTTTTTATACCTGCCTACCTGTACTCCAGTCACAAAAAGAGAATGAAATGGGCAAAAATGAATATTTTGGTGCTAATTAAAACGTTGCATTTGGTATATGACAAAATCACGTCGTCATGAGGCTTGAAAACTTACGTTATAACTGAACCAATCAATATTAAAAAGGAATCACTGCATTACATCGATTATCAATACTCAAAATTCATATCAAATCCGGTTCTGTGCAGAAATACGTTGCGTACCATACTTAGCCACGCCCACTGATTCCACATGTACATATGGAACCTAACACTGGATGTCGTCTCCTTCCTTATTACTATCTCTATGTTCAGCATGGAATACACCACAGGCTTGATTGAGACTTTAATAAAGCAGATTTTTCGTGAAAGTACGCCAAAAGCACGGATTCTGAAACTGCAGTAGCAGTCTTTTGTTGGGACCATGAGGGCAAAATCGTTCTCGACTAGTGAATGTTTTTTACCTTCCTTACAGTCTAAATAACCATTTTTATTCTGTACATCTTATTAGTAAACTATAGTAAAAACCAAATAAAGTTGCGCTTACGTCATCATTGTGAACATTTGCAGCGTTGTCAGATTGTTCACGAAATATGGAAATTAATAGAAAATAACTGAAGTCAACAAAAAACGTAAATGTAGAAAATTTCACAATATTATAAATGAAAACTACAAAATTAGAGATAGTTTTTTCATTTACGTTTTTTGTTCATTAAATTTATGAATAGATTTCACAAAGTAAGGAATTCTAGAATAAAAGTGGTAAGGTTATTACTGAGTTACCAAATCTTTTAATAAATGAATATAATAAAAATACAAGCAATAAAATAAAATATGTTTAATAATAAACGCATTTTCAAAGACAAAAACTAACAACAAACAAATCAACATATTGTGAAATAAAACTAGGAAATAATATTATTTAAATAATGTTTAAGTAACCACTTATGTTTTGCAATACAACAAACCTTTTGCCATCCGCTTTGGTGGTTTTAACACTCTTGATATTTTCATTTCGCCATGAATGACCTATGATGCCATTTTGAAATATCCAGGTTTCATCGATGAACACAAATTGGTATATACCTTCGTCCTTTGCTTCTTTATAATATCTTAAGAATTCTACTCTTTTCAAAACAACATTAGGTAATTCCATAAATCCTCGTCGTGGATTATCCTTCATCCACTTAAACCCAAGCTCTTTGATCAATCTATTTAAAGAAGTGGTACTACCCTTAAATAATTCTTTTTCTTTTAGTTGGGACCACAATGATTGAGTCGTTATGTGCTGTTCTAAATGCATACAGAAATAAAAATATGTAAAATATACCATTGTCTTAATAATACTTACTTCTCTGGTACATGTTGTAAATGGTATCACGAATAGAGCTTGTAATTAAAGTTTCTGTATTTGTTACCCATTTATGAGCGCAACGTTTTTTCTTTGGTGACCCAAACTCTTCACCTTTTTTCTTTGTTTGACAAATTTTGCTTACTGTTCTTACACTGATTTTTAAAGCAGCAGCTACACGCTGAAATAATAGAAATTTTCGTAAAGTAAAGTAAGGATATTTTATTCACGTATTACCTACCTCTTGTACAGAATTTAAGGGCAACAAAGGACCATTATTACTCCTTTCTTGTTCAAAATAGTTTACCAATGAAGCCACAAGTTCTTCGCAAATGCTTTGTTGTTTTGAAAAAAAAAACAGTTTTGATTATAAATATTTGTCACAAGAAAATTTTAAAAAGCACGTAACTATAACCTCAAAAATCGATGACACTACACGAGTAGAAAAGTCACAAACAACGCGGTAACATGACATTATTTCTGGCAGTGACTATTTTACCGTCAATAATTTTATGAAAATTTTAACACAAATTTTTACATCGAGGGACGTCTAAACCCAATATTGCTTATACATTATTTTGGTACAAAAGTTTTTTTATTTATTGGGTTATCTTTAGAACCGATTAATTAACAAATTTAAGTATATGCACTTTTCGAAAGAAATGTAGCCACACATGCGATAGAAATACGACCTTTGTGACGTAAAAGCAACTTTAATAGTACAATTATCCTGATTCTATAAGAAAGTAGTTAAAAGAGTGATTAGCGTAATAACGTGGTTGGGGATAAAATTTTAATCACTCGTCTAGTCACGCCATCCATGTTTCGGATTCTATAAAACCAAAATCAACCACGGTTATCAAACTGCGTACGCTTAATCACCGTTATTAAAGTAGTTTGAATGTATCATGCGAAGTTAGCCGACAAAAGTTTTGACAAAAGTTGCGCCGGAATGCATTAACGTCAAATTGCAAATTCGACGGGGTTATGTTATGCGGCCGTTATGCGGGAACAATGTTCTCAGACTCCGAATACTGACTGTTGTTTTTTTAAAGACTACATTAGCTATTAAGTAATTATTTTCAACAGTGAATAGTTTAGTTTGTGAAATGTTTATTAATGTTATTCTTTGTTCGCTTTCTGTAACAATTTGTTGTTTGCTCAATAAAGTTGTGCTCTCAATCAATATTAATAGTTTTTAATGATAATATTCACAACACAATAATCAACAGTAACTTAAAAATGGAGTGCGATCAGTCTTTTCCTTGTGTTTATCCCGGCAATCAGTATGTCACGATATAAAATTTCAATAATTTATTTCATTCCAAAAAACATTTCAAATAGCTTACTAACGACGATGGGGGGTCAATTGTTTCCTAGGTCATTGTCATCATCATCATCTTCGTAGTCCTCATCATATACTTTTCACTGCTTTCCACTCACTATAATTACTTTGATATTGACAAGCAACAGTGATTGAAGCACAACCACCAGAGAAGCCTGGTGGTTAAGACTAACCACATTTTGGAGGTTAGAATGGTTAAAAAGTTAAACACTTTGGTGTTAAAGTGGTTACCTTAATCACCGACCTTGCTTCTTACCACTCAGCTAAGTGGTTAAGCTGTACCCACTCCCTTATAGAATCAGGCCGAATGTCACGTATTAAAACTGTAAATTCAATCACAATTCAGTAAGGTACATTAGTTTGCTGACGAAAACATTGGAAAGCAATAGTTTCTCGGCAATATTGAAATTGTGAATAGTGTGAGGTAAATCTTTTGCAAATGGATCTCAGTACGTTACCAAAAAAAAATCTTATTTTCTCAATTTATTTTGTAGGTATAGGAGAGTCCGGGGCATAATGAGCACTTCAAGCAAGTTGTTTAATAAAGTGTTATCCGTTTACAGTAGGAAAACAGTATATCCCAAATGTATTAACTACGTAACAAACTACAAAAAGCAGCATCATCATTCTTTAAAATGAATGTGTAAAGTGTGAAGTTTCTAATATTTTTGTCCAATGCCTATTTTGCCCCATCAGCTGGGGCAAAATGGACACTTGAAAGGGGCATAATGAGCATAAAGTTTAAAATGAATTAAAGGGGACCTGAATTGTAATTCATTAATTTTGGATATACAACATTTTCTAACACAGATTCAACATTTAAAATTTTTAACTCAACTTAACTTTTTCGTGGCACTCCAAATTGATCTGCAGCAGTTTTACACCCACTATTTGATTCTATAACTGCTTTAATAGCATTTCCATAGGATGTTTGTCCCAAGATTGCCTATTACTCTTTTTTTTGTATGTACGTACTATATCTCCTTTTTCTATGAGAAAAAACAGTCGTTTAATTTAAATTATATTTTTTAGTAGCATGGTGCAAAATAGGCAAGTGCTCATTTTACCCCACCCGTTATGTCCCTGACGCCATTTTGTGAATAACATGAATATATCATAAGTAATCAAAGCTTATTAATTCATCTGAACACTATTAATAGAACTAATGTTCATACCTTTTTGTAACTGATAAGTCAGGAATCTCCAGATAATCAATTGCCAGGTCTATTCCTGCATTCAAATATTACGATTATTTCAGTTTTCAATACGCAAGTACTGAAATAAGTAAAAGAAGGACACCCTACGGCAGTCAGACTCATACTAAAATATTTCGAATTTTGGAGCATCTAAGCAATTGTTTCACAGTAATATAGTGACCTTCGAAGGTACAGAAGCGTTATACCCCGGTAGCCCGTTATGCCCCGGTCTCCCCTAAGTACTAATTTTTCTATTAGCGTTCGGAAAGTGAATTTGGTTTTTGGGTAGTATAATGACATTTGAATATTTGAAAAATACATTTTTCTACGACCACTATCGAAAGTCGTCTTTTGTGCCTTGAAAAGCAACTGCAAAGTTGATGTTTTCCGTGAGCTGTCATAATTTGACATTATTGGCGCTCTTAAGCAGAAAGTAACTTTGGCGCACGCCTAATTTCAATATAGCTAAAAGAGAGCTAGTAGTTATTTTAATATGAACTGTAGAATGAAATATTTTAGTTGATTTTCTAATATGTTAAATCATCCAACAGTATTTTCCGTAATAATTTAATGAGAATAGGGAAATCTAAAAAATATCTGACATTAATGTAATAAGTGTTGCCTACACGAAACTGCAGTCTGGAAGCTGTTAAGTACGAACAATGACAATTAATTTTATTTTGGTGCGATCGTAGAAAAAATCTTGTGTGTATATCGAGCAGAAAGTAGTACTTTGGCAGTCGAGACAGAAAGTTGCCACGTGACGCGTCTGCGGAGCGCTGCAATCTGTCGAGACTACCAAAGGACTTTCTTGATACACAAATAGCTATTGCATGGTTGTAGTTTACCAAATGACTGAAATGAAATTTATTAGAATTCTGCCATAATTTTTAATTAAAAAAACGTATTCTCAAAAAAAATTTAATAGCCCTCATTGAATGAATGTCAAATGATTATAATTAATTTGTTGATATGTATTTAATAATAAATGTTTCTTTATGTTAACTTTTGGGCCTTTTTCCGCATGCTAGTAGAAACAATAGTGTATCCAACGTAAGGTGACTTTTTCGCACGCGATTACAGGAGCCCAATTCTTGACATCAATCGCTATCGAGCGACTACGCAGCATAGCGAGCAGTTGTTAGCGAAGACTTACTATGCAATTCTTGAAGGGATTCGTTAGAGGCCTTCGTTTAGCGAAACGAAAAATTTGACAACATCCCAAATAAAGCGTTTGCGCTTATTGACACTGTCAAATTATTCCAATTTCACGGTAATGTTTTAGATACGTACGTAAGTGTTGTATGAAATGGATCCAAACATTTTAAATAATAAATTACGCGAACGAGGAGGAAAAGGTTCGGAAATGTAAAAAAATATGATGGTGGAATATTTGCATGCATGGGAAGGATTAGATTATTATTAAATGTTAATTCACAAATAACCTGGGAATTTTGAACTTCCATCTCAACCAGCTCTAAATTTTCGATTAACATTAAATTCACAAGCTCATCCATCCTCGATTTCTCGTGCAGAATTACAATTTCAATTTTTTTAGCAAAAATAATATTAACTTATACAGGCGCTGTCACTTATCTATCACTTTCAGTATAAATATAAAGATTATCTCATACAAAAATGTACTCGCTGCATAACAAACACTATCAAGCGAATGCGCAAAGTAGAGAGCGCTCAAGAATAGTATTTTAAAGAATTCGTTAGGAAGCGAATAACCTTGAGTCTAGCGAACGGTCAAGAATTGGGGTCCTGGGGGCTTATTTTCGTTTCAATCGAATTTGATTCGAATGCGACCTTATGTCAAATTTTCGAATAAAATGCAAAAAGTGTATTTTCGTGTAATAGAAATTGGTCCGTATGCGAAATTTTTCAATCGATTTATTTCGACTGGGTTGGAACCAACCGAATTTAAAATCCGTACTCGAATTTGAGTGTTGAGCATGCGCAAAAGCGATTCTCTGACTTTTCCGACTTTCAATTTTGACTTTTACTTTGGTAAGGTTATGATTGTTGTTTGTTGATATTATAATTTTGATATATGTTATATATTAATAATGGATGATGCGATAATTAATTTGGCGGCTATAGGAGCACTTGAAGAGGCCGAAAACTTGGCACAACACTACCGAGTATTAAACGAGCAAATTGACCCGAAGAGTTCGTTCAATCATTGAACGATGCAATGGCGTGTTAAAAATGCGGTTTAGATGTTTATTGAAACATCGCGTACTACATTACTCCCCAGAAAAAGCTCCAAAAATTATTAATACCTGTGTGATGTTACACAACTTATGCGTAGAAAACAATATACCACTAATACCTTATAATGAAGATAATTTGGGTAACATAGATTTTGGAATGTATGATGACCTAGAAGTACCTAACGTAAATGATCAGAATAATGCTCAAAACTATTTACTAAGGGCTACACAAACTGGACGCAGAATTGTAAATAATTATTTTGCGTAATATTTTTTACAATTCATTTTTATTATTTTCAATTCGAAATAAATTCAAATGTGTCAATATAAGACTTAATAAAAAAATATGTTCTTTCAAACTTATTCTTTTATTTTACTAAAAAATATATACTTACATAAGTCTATACAAATTATAAAATTAATTAATTTAAATAAATAGAAATTAAAATGAATGAAATTACAAATATTTACAATTTCAGTTCATCATTAATGTTATTTAAGGTCTTGGCTATTGACCGTTTGATTTCTATATCTTGCCGTTTGATTTCTATTTCTTGCCTTTTCATTTCACGTTCGCTGTCTAAAGAATTCATCTTTTTTCTTATGTACTGTGATTTCAATTCGTAATATTTTTCTTTCATGTCGATTTTTCTTCCATTTGAGTTGACAGTTTTTCTGTTGCGGAAATTGTATTTTCCAATCTTTTGGTTCGGCATGGGGTTCTGATTGGTTTTTCTGCTGAAAAGGTTGTTACCTCATTTTAATAGAACCCATTCAAGTTATGGTCTACAATTAGTTACTTGAATTAGAATGTTACGCTAAAGTAATTTCTTAGTATATGGAATATGTACTTAATTTACCTTTCTCCATTGCCTCCAATCTTTTTTTGCCCCTGGCATAGAATTTAGGGAATTGCTTACTTCTTCCCACAATGTTTGTGCCGTTTTGAATGTAAATTCTTTAGTAAATTTTCCACTTTTTAGCTCTGGGTGATCTAAGAGGAAGGCAACAAGATGTTCCTTTTGATTTGCAGTGATATGACCGCTTCTTTGCTTTTCCATTTTTAAAAATGTATATTTTGCTAATTAATGAAACTGACACTTCAAAACTTCAAACTTTAAACACAAGGCAGGAATATTGCAGGGTTATTAGAACTCTACAGTTGGTACCGTATAAATTGCGACGTTGTCACGTATGGTCATTCCAATTTCAATTCCGCATACGAATTTTAATTCGATGACGTCTCAAAAATACGTTAGGCCAATATCAATCGAATTGTTTCATTCGAAATCATTCGAACACGAAATATTTCGACTGAGAACGAAAATACACCCCCTGGGGGTCTATTCTCGAATGTCGAATGACATTTGTCGTATTCGACATATGTCGATAGAAATTGTCGCACAACATTGGCATCTGGCATTCTCAAATGGGTTCGACATCTAAGTCGCATGAAATAAATTTTGTCGAATAACATGAACTGGCAACACCGAAATTTCGATTTTATATCGTGTTCCATGCCACTTCTCTTGTAAAGTTGTAAAATAATGAAATGACAGTAGTAGCACAGAGTACACCCACAGAGTACACCGTCTAACAAGAGACGAAAGCTTTGTCGGTTCCCTTGAAGTCGGACTAACACGGTATTGAGCGGAAATACGTTGAGGCATTGACACATAAACTACCTGATACACTGAGAAAAGTAACACCAAACTAAGAAAAATAGTAGTGTTGAACATCCCTCCCAATTAGGTCTATAGAATATTTTTGACTTTTGACATGTATAACGTTAACCTATAAATTTCGCAAGTAATGAAATTCTCGCATTCGACATAAATTGTCGACTACCTTTGACCATTCTACAATTTGTCTATCAAAAATTTGCGAAGGCGACATTTGATAATAAGAATATCTAGATTTTATTCGACAAAGAGGATTTCTCGCATGCGACAAAATATGTCACGGTTTGAGAATAGGGTCCCTGGTCGAACTCCATCAAAGCGTCGTCGTATCACTTTCCGCACTAGTTAGGTAAACTAGTATAATGAACGACTCCAATCGACGCCACTGTCTATTATAATTGATGACTGACGTAGGCCGGTGCCATAATCTCCCTTGCTTCTTTTTAGTTCATCTAAGTAATATTTGGCGACTACTGTGACCTTTTTAAAATTTAATAAAACTAAAACTAACGTCACGAAAGTTAACTCAACTTACTCAACTGGTATAAAATTTATAAATATTGACCCTGTCCCAAGATATGGTAAGTTTGGGATACTTGTAGATAAATGTGATAATTGGGGGTATTAAAAAAGCAACAAACAAACTTTTGATATAACTAACAATTAAACATAAGGGATATCGCAGAATAATAATAATTCTACTGCTTTATGAGTTTTGAAAAATATTTTTCAAAAACAGTGATCGTTCAACTAAGAAGCAACAACTACTTCTCGGGCTATAGGCTCTAACAGCTATTGTATTACACTTCAATTCATGTCAAATGGGGTTAGTATATCTATAAGATACTTAACACCAACCATTCCCCATACAGCACTCTTCGTACCAGGGACGTACATTTTAGGTTCATTTTACGTCGGTACGTACCGGGATCAGAATGGGACGTACAATGTACCTACCAAACTGTACGTACATGTACGTACACAGCGGTACGAACAAGGGACATACATTTTATGTACAGCTCCTGTTAGGACCAACAACGGATGTACATTGGACGTACATGAATATATGTACATAGTACGTCCACAATATGATGTGAGTAGATATCATAAGTATTTGATTCAATTCACGATTCACGTATCTGCGCAAAGTAATCCGTGTGCACAAAAGACTCCGCCAAACAAGAAAGCGGTACTTACATGTAGACTATATGATATGTAGAGCCTCGTGCCGTGACAACCTATTAATTAATTTTTGACAATTTTCCAATCAATTTCCTCTTGTAGGCTATGAAAAACCAAAAAACGGCTAAGTTTGAGAATTCTTTTGAATATTTTCATGAGTATTTAAAAAAATGAAACGTCGCCGGTCGGTATCGAACCCATGACCGTTAGATCCGAAGTCCGATTTATTAACCTCTATGCCACCACAGCTTAAAACATTTTGCAGGTCAGACCAAGTAATTATATTGAAATAGTAACTAAGAACAAGATATTTTCATTATTTTTATAGGTTATATTGACACTATTGACTTATTAAAAAAGGGTTCTGTCGATGTCCTTTAACTGACGATACATTGTTAAAATTATCTCCCGTTCATATTGGCTTTGCTGTTTTGTTAGTGGTACGTTAGATCGGCTGAAAGAAACAGACGGTTACAAGAATGTAAGTTCCCAAAAACAAAATATTTTTCTATAATTTCGTCAGAATTGTATCATTGAACTTAATTTAAGTACAAGAATAAATGTGTGTAGCTGTATTTTTGTTTTTAGGTGGTACTAGATCCACGAGTTGAAGTTTGTCAGGTGGCTGAAGATTTCCCCTAATTTTTTTGAGTTTCCATTTTTATTTTTGTATTTTCGTTTTTTTCTCTTCACCCATGTAGCTAATTTTTACAGCCATTATTAGTCCCATACAGGACGTACCTGGAGTGCAATGTACATAAGACGTACCTAGTACGTACATTACCAAATCCGAGGGACGTACCTGGAACGTACATAGAGTTGGAAAATGTACGTCCCTGGTACATACATGTACGTATCTGGGACGCGACGTCCATCCAAGAGTTACGTACCTGGTACGTACGTAGTACGTATGGTTGCTGTATGGGTTTGCTATTAGAAGGGATAACATATCTTGTAGACCTGTTTCGGCGTATTTGCACCTCATTAGTTCTCCGTCTGAGAGATCTAAGTGCTTAATCCTGGACTGAAGAAGACACCAAAATTACAATCAATACATGTCTTCCAGAAAATACGACAATATTGCACGAAACTGTAATAATACTTTATAAAAAAGAATGTTTCTTCTCTTGAGAACCCCGTACAACACAACACACAATATAACTGTTTATTTCAAGTGACAAAGTAGCTCTTTCTGCTATTGCTGATATTTGTTGCATGTTTGGACCCAGTTCCCATTTTCACAATATTATGTATGAAGCGGTGTTTTATGACAATTACAGTTACCCGTGGAATTCCAAAGAAAACATGAAAAAAAAACGAATCAAACAATACATTCCCTAATTATAGTATTATACCTGCGTGTCTGTGAACGTTGTATTATTCCGGATAACCGTTAATCAGTTTCTCACATCCCGCGGAATAGATAACTCCGTATAGTGAATAACTAATGTACTATAAACGCCCGACCGTAGATATAGATCTTATAGATCCTAAGAAGTTAGAGAAGTCTAGCACGAGAGATCAGAGTAAAGTGCAATCAAAGCTCACCATAAAATATGTAAATAATATCGGGGTGTTTGTTGTGTACGTTTCACACAATAAAAATGAATGAAAGATGAAGGATATGATCAGTGGCGTTGTAAATGTTGAGATTAAGTATTTTTTCCACGACCGTGCGTTTTAGCCCATTTTTCCGCACGCATTTTAGTTTTGAAAGTGTCACTAGTGCGGGAAAGTAAAATTTTGCAAATTTTCACCTTATTAGATAGTTTTTAGCTTCGGAAGCTACAATAGGTAAATAAATATTTGCGAAATATATTAAATAAAATTCTTTCATTATCAAATGATTTAAAACCGTCGTCATCACCATCTTTATGCGACCTGCAACCGTGGCCATCCTCATCGACGTCATCTACTTACCAGTTAACATCAAATAACTCCACTGGACCGGCAATTTTGAATAGGTAAGTTACAGAATGCAACAAATCGTGTTTTCAATATTAATATTTATAATAATTAGTAGTTTTTTGTAAAAGTTTTGTATAATTATGTGCCTATGTTGAAATAAAATAATTTTTGTAAAATGGGTCGGTTTACTTTTTTGTTAGTATATACGGTCGTAGAAAAAATAACGTTCCTTACTCATGCGTAAAGTGTCTTTCCCGTCCCTGATCGCTTGCAGTCGCGTGCGGAAAAGTATCACTTTCCACACTTGTTACGAAAACAACTATATTGTATAAGTGTTCAAGATAGAAGTATAAACCCGAGAGCGAAGATCGAGGGTTTAATTCTCATAAGTTGATAAAACGCTACTAGTTTCGGTAAGATATTACCATCATCAGGCTATAAATAGAAAATAGTAGATTTAATATAAAGATCTTATGGTATTAAATGTTATGAATTTAAAAAATAATAAAAGTCACTACAAAGATGTGATACAAATATCTTTGTTCAAGATTATTCCACCAGTGGACGAAGTGGTACTTTTATGATCCGTAAGTCTGGAAAAATTCCAATTATAGTGTGATTGTGGATAATAGTGAATTATTAAACGAGAATATAATTATGGCTATTATTCAGAAAGATGCGTTTCTGTCGAAAGCCGCAGGCGAGTGACATTAAGACATAAGTGATTATTAGCCATTATATACGAGTAGAATACTATATTTTGTTCACTACTATTGATTATCTGTTTATTTTTTCTCTCTCTTTTCTCATTTTAGGAAGGGATCATAGGTTTCCATATGAAATAATTTCGAATTTTCTGGCCATAAATTGAAAGATACTATTTATTCTGCTTCTCTTATTTTTGCGGGATAACATTTATTCCAGTGTGATTCGCTTTCCACATTATATTTTCTAGTAAATCCAATTTAAATTAAGAATACTGATTGAAGTTCCTACAATCAGCTATAAATTATTCAAAACGTCACTTTCTTAGATTCAACTTTATCATGTGCACTACAACAGCTTGATCAGTTATTATTTAAAGCACTTCAATCAAACGTGCTACACACGTCCCCCTTTATATGATTTTTGACGTGCTTTTAAATTTTTTACATAAAAGGGTCGCCTACAGAATTATGTGGGGTGGATAGTTTTCATTGAAATGTTCTGTATATGTCTTCGGAGAGGAGTACTTTAGAGATCTTACTACGTGAAATGAAGAATTGTAGGCATAGGGTTCGAATCCTGCTCGCGGTGATGGTTTTTATTTATTATATTGTGACATTTGTATATAAATAGCCTTTAATATAGTTTCTATTCATCCCTATCACGTGATCTGTTTATTATCCGCACCTATTATTCACTGGTGGATAATGTAAGTCATTACACATAAAGAAGCACATTTAAAATGTTAACATTATAATCGTATAGCACGCACACAAACCCATACTAGAATCAACCTACTAAAAAACGAGTGCCTCAATCTGGCTGTTGATGATGATAGCAATTGTACAAAATGTTCTTTGCTGTCTATTATTTTCTACTTCTGTCATTTCCACATGGAAAATTGTTCCTTCTTACGTTAGCATTACTCGGAAAAAGGCAAGGACATGTGACTGATGTCCACAAGGAAGACCACTACTATGAGCAATCTTAGTAGTCGACCTCCTTACAGAACTGCCCACAGCAGAGTTTTACTGACGACAGCGCTATTGTAATGTTACGAGTTACTTTTTTTTTGCACCGTTTTGAGGGTTATTTTTTATTTTATTTTTCAGTAACATAGTGTTATGTAACTCGCTACTTATTTTCCGACTCCCTTTCTGTTTATTACCTTTATAATTTTTACATCAACCCGAAGATAAATTCGAATTCTATCATAAAACTTCCATAATTTTAAATTTTCAACCGAAAGGACGTTTGGTATAGGTATATACCACGAAAGACGTCCGGTATACGACAAATTTTTTGTTGGACATAAATATTACCACCGCTGAGGCCAAAATTGTGGGTATGAATATGATTATAAATTAGAGAACCATTGATGTATCTTCTCTCTCTGCTTTTTTCTATCCGGAATAGTGGAGAATAATTAAAGTGGTGTGAAACCAATAAGTGAGTAGTTTTTGTTAATTGCAGTACCGAAGCGTTTAGCCAAGAAGATTCCCTGTTCTCTTTACCCCGCTAATTTGCCTGTTACTGTAGAATTAGCAATAAAATAGACCACAGAGTATAAATACAAGGTACAATAAAGGTGTCAATTACTTTTGGTGCGACAACTTATTGTGCGTTTGTATACGTCCCAACTAGCAGAATGGAATTCTAAGAGGACTGAATTGTTGTATAATAGTCGAATAGCGTTGTTTTAAGGACTTTTTATTTCTATTAAGCCTTTTGTTGCGATAATTTTGTTTTTTTAAGTGAATTGTTGTATTAAAAGATTCTATAGTGACTTTTACAATATATGCTATAACGCATTATACGATCATTTCTTTTAAAATGATATAATACCTTATAAGCCAGTTTATACAATATCAAAAATATCATTTTATAAGACTTTTATACCTATTGTATAAGAATTCTATAATATTATAAAATAGTTACTTGAACTTGTCTTATTGAAGCTGTATAATGTTGTATAATAAATATTGTATAGCATTCAATTGCGTTGCATTATAAAACACTTTTTAGTTGTATAGTGCCTGAATATTCTTCGTTATAAAACTTTTATCGCATACTGTTCCATTTGACAATAAAATAATGTTTAAGGCATTTTTTGGGATAAAATTGTTGCTTCATGAATCGCCAGGTTTAAATAAGCAATTCTTGTACTGCTTTCGCCGCCATTATGAGCAATTGAGTTGGAAACATGAAACTATATTGAAAAATGTGACTTTATCATTATTTAGAGAATTATATTGTAAAAGAATATCCATATGAAGTGATAAACTATTAAAGTCATAAAAAAAAGTATTTTAGGATATTCTATTTAATTATTTTTTCTTAAGTTTCTACTTGAAACTTAACCAGAATTGAAGCACTTCATTTACTTGCCAAATATGTACCTATAATCTATCAGTGAAATTTGCGGCGCATCAAAATTTCTGCTATTAAACCATCCAAATGAAATTATAATTTTTACTATCGATGTCCGCCCAAGCGTCACAAGTCGTTTTGATAAGTCTCCATTTCTACAAATGAAATGTATGATGCACGTTCAAGTTGAAATATAATTTGGTTCTGATATTCTTCACTAAAAAATGAAATGCTCTTATAAACTGCTAGATGACAAAATGTTTCCATTGTGCTCGAAATAAAAGCATTATAAAAAAATATATTGCACTATACAACCATTTTGTAAGATCTTCATAGTGCCGCTTTAATCCCATTTTATAGATGTGACTACATGACACACTATTAAATCATTTTATAGTAGCTGTATAAATGATTATAAAACAGTCACATAAGGGTTGTATAAACTTTTAATAGAAATGTTATACAACCAAACCGTTGTATAAAAATGGGCCCTTTTCAGTTGTATAAGGATCATATAATTGTTTTGTAGACCGTTAAAAAAATTTAAGTATCCTATAAGACATATCTTATAGCTGTTTATACAAACCTTATAGAATTTAAATTGCTACTTGGGGTATACTGAACCGTGTGTATAATAATTCACCACTTGACTAAATCCCTGTTTCCGTCATTATTAACCCGTAACTTATCAATTGGAGGATAAATATTTTGGCCGCCCGGTTTGTAGTTAATTATTCAAAGTGAATTCAAAAAGATCCCTGAAAGTTTACTCAACCTCTATCTGAAGC
>CAJUYG010000023.1:182640-199397 GCA_910591675.1 Galerucella calmariensis | reverse complement strand
AAAGAAGGGAGGAAGTGAGGAGGGGGAAAGAGGAAGAGAGGGAGAGTGTAGAGAGATTGAAGGAGATGGTAAGGCGACTGGAGAAAAGGGTGAAAAGGCTGGAAGAACAGAAGTCGATGGCAGAGGGGCGTGTCAGGGAATTAGAGAGGTTGCGGAGAGATGAAGGTAGGAAGGAGATAATGCAAACACGATGGGAGGAGGGGAAAAGAGACTGGGATGGATGGATGGAGATTGGAGATAAAGACTGGGATGATGAGAAGAGGGAGGCAATAGTGGTGAAGGTGGGAAATCCAATGTTAGGGGATGAAAACATAAAAGTGGTATGGGTGACTAAGGAAGACAGTGGAATGGAGAAGGGGATACAGAGGATGTTTAGGGATAGGTACCCTATGCTAGGAGAGAAAGGAGAGGAAATGTAGTGGGTTAAGGAGGTACGTACTACGGAAAGAAAAGGTACAAGGGTGAACGCGGAGGAGTTGATCTGTCGGATCGAGGGTGATTTTAGGGATGAGAGGAAGGTGTTTGATATGATGAGTCGACTGTTTGAAGAAGTGGGGAGCAAGGTCAGCGTGCTACACAGGCTTGAGCAAGTGGAGATGGAGGTGCTGAGGAAGATGATCGCGTGGGTGAGATCAGATGGGACGGAGGTGACAATTTATACAGATAGGGAAATGGAAAAGGAGGTCAGGAATGAGGCGGTAATCCTGAGGGATATTGGAGAAGTCAATGATGAGGGGATAGAAAGGATTAAGAAGGATTTGAGGGAGATAGAAGGAAAGTGGGTGGATAGACTTAGAGTCTCAAGGAACAGGGAGGTAGTTATAGAGGCAAAGGAAGGGGTTGAGGTCAGGGGAATTCTGAGGGATGTGGAAAGGGTAACAGGACATAGGGCGGTGGAAGCGGGAAGGACAACAAAAACAATTAAGATGTTGGGGATAGACCCGTGGATTGAAGACGAAGTGGTGAGAAAGAAAATAGAGGAATTAATTGGGGGAGGGGCAAGGGTGATGAAAGTGGTGAGGGAGAGGAACGGCATGAAAATGGCGGTGGTGAGGATGGAATGTGAGAAAGCGGAAGCTTTACTAGGAGAGCGGGAGATTAGGCTGGACTAAAATGGGGTAAATATTATAGAGGGGAGAGAGGAGGGCAGATGTTTTGGATGTGGAGTGAAGGGCCACCAGGTAGCGGGATGTAAGGCAAGGAGAGTGGAAAAGATTAGGGAATGCTGGCTATGTAAGAGCGTGGGGCACATGACCAGGAATTGTCGGCATGCTTTCCTTTGTAGGGTATGTGAGGAAAGGGGACACAAGCCAGGGGAGGCAGATTGTAGTAGGAGACGGAAGGAAGTTGATGTAGACGGAGATGGAAAAGATGGGAGGTACCCTCTGGACCCCTCAGAGAGGACGAGTCTGGGTAAGTAGGAGGAAGGAGAAAGCAGACCGCGGAAAGTAAAAATGTTAAGGATGGATGAAGGGTGTTACAGATGAATCTAGTGGAGAGCATGATTGGGAAAGAGAATGCATATGAGAGGTGAGAGTGATAGAAGGGAGTAGATGACGGAGAGTGTGTGAGGGACCGCCGCCCGCCTTGAAGTATGCTAGGGTAGTGATTCAGAGGCGGGAGTAACGGCGAGCTTGAGGTGGGTATGGTTGGTAGGCATTCCCTTGGGGATGAGTCCAGCACTGTTTGGGTACTGGTTAGGACCCATTCGAACATGAGCTTCCCATCTCAGCCCGAAAAAAAAGGTGCTAGTATCTCCTTTACCTCTATTTCCCGGGGGAAATTGACGATATCTGCCGGCTTCAACTTAGCTAAATATCACTCTTCTATCCAGTCATATCAAAGGTGCTGTGCCCTAGGGTTCTGCATTGCTGTGCAATTCGAAAGTATGTGGATGGAGATTTCTTATTCCATGCCATAAAGTCTGCATTTTTCTTCATCCACTATTATCTTGGATGTACACTAATAGGTCTAATTATAATTAAGTATTTATAATATTGTCTTGGAATTCTCATGAGCCCTAATCACTATACACATCCTCTATTTTATTTTAATAGTTTTTTGTGGTATATCTTCAAAGTCCAAGCTCCACTAGCAACATAGCTTGTAGCTATATTGGATCTAATGCAGAAACAATCAATGGAATCAGTTCATGAACCAAGAATCATTCCCGAATTTACATATATACACAAATAACTTCCATACTTCCATAACTGAAAACAAAATGTTGTCCGCAAAGACTGGCGAATCCGATGATTTTGCAATAACGGCGTCTATTTCCCTATCCGGAAAGTCAATGGTTTTCTTTTCAAGGATTCTTACTGTGAGTTAAAAGAGTCTCTATCCGCAAAAAACATCTGTTATCGCCTAACTAATTTTAGTTGATTGCCTATCAAAGGAATGTATCTTCCATGTTTGATAACAGGGCGTATGGAAAGGTTGAAAATAATAAAATCCTACGCTGAAAGTAGCTCCCTCCAAATAAGATATTATCCTTCGTCCTGGTGTTTTAAATCGAGATGCTGACGCCTTGGGTCGAGTTAGTTATTCTTCCACAAGTAGTCCAATCAACTCTCTGAAATGGAATTACTCGCATGTCTCATTGTTCGGGTCAAAGAATTCGCAATTTCAAATTGAGGACGTTCGTAGAATAACAGGTTTTTGCCTTATGTGCGAGAAAAATAACTCAAATTTCATGAAATACATTTATCAAATTTACAATACCATTCGAGAGACTCAATATAGATTTCGAAGGTTCCCTCCCAACCTCTTCCGGGAAACATTTTTTGCTCACGAATGTAGACGAGTTCTCAAGATAACCGTTTGCATTTTTTTGTTCTATTCAACTTTTTCTTAAGTTGTCAAGCATCTCAAACAAATTTTCTTCCTATTCGGTACACCTTCGTGTATACGCTCTGATCAAGGTTTCTCCTTTATGTCCCGTGAAACTAAGTCCTTCTTAGAACTTCTGGGACTAGCTATGCAAAGCTACTTCATACAATCAAACTGGAAATGGCCAGTGTGAATAGTAGCAAGTATACTGCCTGGAGCTCTTCACTTTATTTTATCATTAGTATGCGCACTAACTCTACACCTCACGAAATAATGTTTACGCATCCGAGACGATCAATGAACGGAACCTCTCTTCCGATTTGGCTAAGAACTGATTCCGTTTTAACGAGGAATTTCACTCGGATGGAATGCTACCTTAGTTGAAAGAGTAGAGCTTGTTCTTGTGAATTCTCAATATGCTCAAGTACGTTTATTTGATGGAAGAGAAAGCACCCTATCATTGAAACATCTAGCATCTCTTCATGATTATCGACACACAAGTTTCAGACGAAGATTTTCCTCCGGCCGCTCAGGATCTACAAACAATTACTGAGAAGAAGCGCTTCCAAATAGATACACTGCTATTCAAGATCCAAGGACTAGTGCTGACAATGCTGTAACACCACCTAGTCGCTTAGTTGACCGGAAGCGGATGCTATACTTGCCGTACAGGATTACGATAACAGTATTTACTAGAGCAAGAAGACTTCCTGCAATCCTGGAAGATTACATACATCAACCCAGGCTGGAAAAAAGTATTATATAGTTAGTTCACTTCCACCAAGGATTGAATCTGATATTAAAAAAGTATTATAACATATGAATACTATACGAGTTTAATGAATACGTATCTAATCGAGTAATTTTTTAAAGCCAGCCAGTAATCCAATCTATTTCCAGCTTCCAAAAATAAAATTTTATAAATTATACTGCCTTTGTTTCACTCTATTCTAAAAATCCCTCCTTCGATTGTCACTCGCGTGCTTAAATACACAATTAACGATGTGCGGTTGCTTCCGTAGAAAAGAAATTGTTCTTTAAGTGTATAATTACAGGTCTAGAAAAAATACACTGAGTAATTTTATTCAAACATACTCATCAGAGTCCATTAAATAACCATACATCAAAACAGTGCTAACAAGCCATTAATTACGGCAAAAGGAGTTACGCCTTCCGTTCTCGATGAGAGTATTCAGGTAAGGAATTGAACGCTTATACGAGCAGATTCGAAGGAAAAGGACAGTTTGTATTTAAGATAATTAGGTTATGTCAGGTTTTATTGAATAAATAGTTCATGATGACTCATTATTCGGAAAATTTGTAATTTGTTTCTAAAGGAATATTCAAAAGATATTTCCCTTGATTTCAAAATCAGATTAAATTGAAACTTTCCAAATATCTTCTGTAAGTTCCTTGTGGCATTACTTATTCTTTTTTCTTATTCTTTTGGGAATCAAACCACAATAATGTTTTTTATTTCGACGTTTCGGTAGCGTTCCAGCTACCGTTATCAAGATTAACTAGTAATAAAATTAATAAAATAATTTTTGGTCCCTATCTGACACAACGAAAAAATATGACAACTAGACAATCAATAATATTTTGAAGTTTAAGACTTCAAAACTTTGTTGTCAAATTTTATTAAGGTCCATTCATAGTAGATCACACGTCTGGTAAAATGTGAAATAAAATATTTTATTTTATGACATTCTAACGATATGATAGTCTACTAGAAATGGAATCCAGTGAAGTGCAAGTTCCAGGAACGGTTTTTATTGGGATAGCGCTTTTTTTTAGCTTATTTTGGAAATGTTAATAAAACGCGTTTGTTGTTACTTTTTTGTGTATGATCATTTTTATTTTCAAAACATGTATAAGGAACTCAGTTTGGTGATTTTGTGTATTGAAGTGTGTATCGCTTAACAAATATTCCAATGATAAATCATAAGAAAACCTGGATAAAAACTTATGATGCTATCCTGATAATGCAGGTAATTGATTATTGGAAATTTCTCTATCTAACATTGGTAACCAAATTTGACTACATTCGGCTGAAATACTAGCTACACATTTATCTGAATTTAGTTGTATTAAAGCACTTTCTTTAATTTTTCTTCTTTTATTATTGGGCTCTTACAATATTATTTTTGTCGAATCCCATTGAATTTTATGCCCCTCTTCCCAAGCATGTTTACAAATACCTGACTTAAAGAACTCCCTATCTTTGATGTATTTTTTTATGTTCACTTATTCGGACTTTCAATGGTCTAGATGTTTCACGTAAATAGAATTTGTCGCATTCACAAGATATCTGATATATGCAATTTTTTGAAGATTGTTCTTCATTATACAGAGTGAGTGTCGAATTTTTCCAATGGTGAGATCTTCTCTTCTTTTCTTCCAATATTACATTGGAACTTATACCGCAAAAGGGTTCTGGAATAAAAAAGTACTCTCTTCGCAAGTACCTATGTATGCTTTCATTTGCTTCTTCTCCGTTGTGTACTGGAACCCATCTGGAACCTACAGTGAATTGACGATATTGTTATATCCCAGTTCATCGAGTTTTCTCAGTGCCTATGATATATTGGAGATGATTATGCAGGAAGTCAGTTCTGTAATGGCTGCTGGAATATTGGACTGGGTAAACTATCTTGTCGCGTGAAGTCGGTGAGTAAAACTGGTTCAACAATAGGGTTGTTGAACTAGACTAGATCAGTGGGTACGGGTTTGTATACCACCCAAAAGCTTAAAATAATAACCCCAGATTTCTAGCCTAAAAACTTTCCCTTGGATTCTGAAAATCTGCTTATTTTCAATAACGACGAATATTTTAAGTGAATATAGAAGCAAAGAAACTTTGGTCATTGTATAACAAAGAATTGTTGAATGTACTTATTTAAAATGTATAAAAATACTTTTGTGTAAAAATACATGCTGCTATCAAACGCAATAAATATTCTGTATGAATTGACGCGTTTTTTGAGGCACGGGAATCCTTGCTAATTTTATTATAACTATTGCTAATAGTTTCACTTGAAATATTGTTAGAGTGCTTTCCAGGGTTATTTATATGTAGTCTCTATTCCCATTCTTTTGATTGTTCTTGACCCATCAGTATAGTAAGTGATCGGAATTAGAGTTTGTTTTGTGTTAAATCACTCTAGTTGATAACATCGTAATCTTGTATTCCAGACATTGAGCCTATGAGAATCTTCATGTATTGAGTTGCTCCAGCACAAACTCGAGTCAGGATGCCCGGTTAGATTTTCGGGTTTTGAAGATTTAGCCTGGGTCAGTCTGTAGGCACTTTCCAAAGTGATCATCCGTACATGTGGATATATTGGAGTCCAGATGCTTGATTTTCAAACTTGCTTTAATTTGACTCGATACACCCGCGTATGCGTGAATAGTGATAATTTGTTTTCGAATTTCTCACCTCGGTTTTGATCTACATTTATATTTCTTACATGCATTGCAATGAATAAAATACAGTGTATCAGTTCAGAAAGATGAAAAAATGCAGCTGTTAAATGTGACATCGAAAAACTGTGATGCTTGCTTAGTGTGACGAGCATTTCAAATATCACTTGGTCCGACACTAGACGACTCTATCCCAACTGATCAGTGTGCTCGCCGCCTTGTACAATGTAACAAGTTTCTAGGTAGCGGTTTTCTTGATGATATACAGGGTGGGGCAATTTTCTGACATCGGGGGATTACATCGTTGTGGTAAAAGATAAAACTTAAAAGTTTTGTGTGAGCCAATACAGCTACTGAGGGCACATTTTGATTATACTTTCGATTCTACAGGGTGTTCCAAAACCACGTAGCAGCACAAACTTACATTTTTTTAAATGAAACGTACAATATTTGGTCCAAGAATCGAAAAGATCTCACCGGGAGCGTTACAAAAATATACCATTCTAATATATTATGTGTGTTTTAAAAAGATGTGGCCAATTATTGGCAAAAAAGACCTCCTCTTTAACACTCTGCTAAACAGTAAATCAAAATAAATCAACAGGTCTTTGCATTCAATTGTCATTCACATATCATTGGCTGTGCTCAGTATCAATTATTTTTTTCATCTGTGGCTTCTTCAATACAGGGTGAAACAAAACGCAAATCAAGCAATATCACACTCTTTCTAACATAGCTGGAGTTATTGTGGAAAATGCGTTACAAATCCTTTCTTTCATGTTTTTTCTGGTAGTAGGTTCTGTTTGAAACACAAGTTGCTTGATGTATTCCCATAAAAAGAAATCCATCGGTGTGAGATCTGGAGATCGAGGAGGCCACGAAATGGGTCCAGCACGTCCTATACACCTGTCGGTAAACGTACACAACGAACGTAATGTACAGATGCTCCATCTTGTTGGAACCACAAGTTAACTCTTGTGTTTAAATCAACTTCCTCTAATAATTCTCCTAAATGTTTTTTCAGTAAATTTTTCATGACCAGTGAGGTCGCCATTTAGAACACTTAGCATAAACTATACTTTTTATAAAATGTCAATGTTTATTCATGTAAATTTAATGTAAGTGTTTTTATAATGTTGGTTTCATAATTGTTAGTTTTTTAAAAATAGACAATAAATACAATTTTACATCATGACTTAATTATTTCGTAAAGAGTGCCAACTGCTTTTATTTTATTAGTACTATAATGACATTAGCCTACTGACAGTAAACAAAAATATTTTGCTTCCAACATAATTCCGATTAAGTCTTTCCTTCCTCTAATGGTAAGAGTGAAAGTGAGAGATATTTTAGATGCATCCAAAATTACGATTAAAATTTATGCCTTAGACGTTGCATGAAAAATTTAATACCATTTAATTTGTGTACGTGAAATATTTGTTTTTGACCATGATCATAAAATATTTATGATTTTCCATCAACTTATACCTTGAATGTACTACATCGTTTGAAAGATTATTACTTGTACTAACAAATCGTAAAAAGACTTATAGGGTGATTCATTTGAAAATTTTGAGATATTGCTTGATTTGCGTTTTGTTTCACCCTGTATTAAAGAAGCCACATATAAAAAAAGTAATTGATACTGAGCACAGCCAATGATATGTGAATGACAATAGAATGGTATATTTTTGTAACGCTTCCGGTGAGATCTTTTCGATCCTTGAACAAAATATAGTACGTTTCATTTAAAAAAATGTAAGTTTGTGCTGCTACGTGGTTTTGGAACACCCTGTAGAATCGAAAGTATTTTTAAAATGTGCCCTCAGTAGCTGTATCAGCTCACACAAAACTTCAAAATTTTATCTCTTATCACAACGATGTAATCCCCCGATGTCAGAAGATTGCCCCACCCTGTATATATGCTTGAAAAACACAGTGTCATCTTTAAAGAATGCTTGCTCCCTCAGAAAGAATTTTTGGATGCAGATAAATTATACTATTCTTTTTTTGGTTATTTAACGTCGGTCTATTTCTGCGACTTAGGCTAATCACCGACGCCAAAAGCACTCTACCCAAAATCGGAGATTTTGCTCAACCTACTAGTGTTCCAACCAGTGGCTTTCTATCGACCCCAACATCCATGTACTCGGGACCTCGGTATTACGTTCCCTCCGAAAGATGGCACATCTTAGGATACGGAAAAAACGGGGAGGTCTACAAAGACCCATTCACATTGTTTTCTAATCGGCAAAAGAATACAACTTCAAGGTAAAAAAGAGAAAAGAAAGTTCGAATGCCTCTACAACACAGGAGTAATAAAAATTCACGACGAATACTCCCCAGAAGGGCATCAGAAAAAATATTCCACTCATTCTCTTTTAAACTTGTCCAGCCAAATTGGAAATAAGAAATTTGGTGCAAAAATATTGGAATCAACAGAATGTCAAGATGGACCACAATTTTGGAAGAAAAAATTGGCATGAATATCGAAGAACTTGAAAGTACATACCATTCACATCGCCCTTCCATTATTTCTGCCCTTGCAAACAAGGTGTTGGTAAGTAAATAATGATCTAATTACTTAACAGGACGTTCCCATGCCAACTTTTTGAAACCTTATTTGCAGTTGGATTCTGAACATCATTTGAAATCAATTGAAAACTTGAGAGAGAAGGCATCAGATCAAGTGTACGAGTTGAAACAAACCGCAAGTGTACATATTTTAGAATCACATCATAACGATAATAATAATGTACAAATGTTTACTTATCAAAACTGTTACTTCTAGGTATAGATACTTATTTTTTGTTCATGCTTTATTGTTAAATGAAAATTCTTTATTTTTATTGTTTTCTCTCTTTTTTTCATGGAATAGTCAATCGAGAAAAAATTGTGTGGGCAAAATTGGTCTGAAGGTTTTATTCAAGTATGATACTTTTCGAAAATTTGGCCGACAAAATATTTTCTCTCCTATTATTATATTAAAAAACACAACTTTATGTTCTGTCACCAATATAACCCGCAAGGGTCACTGGTAAATTCAGATTTGTTAAGTAAATGAAGAGGAAGGAGAATAACAAAACTCAACGGATACGGAAAAGGGGAACTGCCTTCCAGTTCTAAAACTAAAAAGAACTACATGTAGAAATAGGCGTTGTGTAAAATTAAGATAAACTATAACCACAACGTAAATTGTCAAAATAAATGAATAAAGCTGAAAGCTATCGACTAGAAAAGATGTACCCACCACGAATTGTTGAAATAACATAGATACCTACCCAATTAATCATACAAATTCCACAGTTGTGAGACTTGTAATTTGAATGGTTACCACCAAATATATTAAAAGTGGTAATGCAGTCTATTTTATTAAATTTCCCCACAGCAGTATACCCATGTGACAAGAAATATATTTTTTAAATATTATTCACTCACTTCATTAGAATAAAAAATAATCAGTTAAGGCTTTTGAAAAAAAAGAAAGGTATCTGTTATAATGAAGCAGGTAAAAATAGCTTGAATAATATTTTAAGTTTGTCATAGGATGTTATCTGTAGTTCAATCGACGAATGATGGGTCTTATCTGAACGGTAGATTTGGAGAATGTATACAAAAGATGTTTCATGTAAAAAAAATAGTTCTTCTTGTTTCTTGTCGTTCGGCTTTCCGGTTCTGTTCTATAAAACATCGTCTGTAAAGAACACTTTCAAATATTACTTACGATTAGTCTACGAGGGTGGTTTGACTTTTGGATATCTTAATAATATGATTGTTGTTTTTTTAATTGATACAGATATCCTTTTATACTGAATGGACTCGTTTACTAAAATTTTTAAATCATTTTCAACTGTCGTAAAACAAAGTACTAAGGATAATGATTCTGAAAATTTCATGTCAATAGAATATGTCGCTCTCCTAATACAACCAATTAAACAAGCATACCGTAGCGGGGCGAAAACTATGACTGTGACGTCACCGCATATGAAAGTTTATGTGCACTAACATTACGCTTCTGACTGTAACGTGCCACGCGTAGAATTTATTTATTTTAAATTACGTACGAAATTTTGTGTGAATAAAATAAAATGGGTGGACCTAATTTCAAAAAACAAACTCATTAAATCTTCCAGAAGTGGACTTGCTAATGATTATGAAGGTTTTTAATAAAAAACACGAGTTTATTAAATTATAATTTTATACTATGTGACATACGCTCCTGAACGAGAGATTTGATATGCGATGACGTCACGCCTGAAATTCGGAGAGGAACACTGTTTTAGCCCACGTGTGATTAAGTTGAAGTAAAACAGAAAAAGAGCTGCAGGAGTACATATTCCCCTATACTCCATTAACTGTTCCTTGGGACAAATCCTGGAGATAGAAACACCCCCATCCTCTCCGAAGTGGTGAGCCTGGAAGGAGCCTATTCGCTTTCTTGATCAGGGTCTTGCACCGGAAGAGAAAAGAAAAAAAGCTGCAGAGTGCGAAAGGCAACCAAGGAAACGAAAGCAGAAAGTGGCGACAACCTTGTCAACGTAACCGCAAGATCAAGGGAAGAGAAATTGGAAAAATTAGTGGTTGAAGGTTCGGATCGCATTTTCACGTTGAAGAATGTCGATTTATAATCGTAATTTCAGGTTTTCGGGATTTTTCATAATTATGTACAGTAACCAAAATAATGAATTAATTCCTTTTGACTTTAACACTGTATATGTTATAGAGGTATATCAGTTATCCGAAAAATTAAACCAGATTTGTTCTATACGGCGAAATTTTTTTTAGGATAAATTCTTAAAATACAAAAAAATGCCACTCATCCTTCAAAAATACAGGCGCCCTTTTCGGTCGACTACTACAAGATGCCCCTTCATAAGCAAAGACTGTGGGAGCTAAATTTCAAATCTCCGGTTGGCTTTGCAAAGAATGTAAGTTAGACCACCGAGCGACATGGGTCCAACATGCGATCTCGTATAACGAATATGTGTATGAAGAACATAAGAGTACGGCACGGTTACTAAAAGATCAGTTATGCCATGGTAGACTGGCCCCAATCAAAATAAAGTAGAGGTGTGCATTTATTTCAGCGATTCCATACCTTTTTAATAATATGTGAGGTGAGAATCGTCCAGTACTTATATAATGAAATGTAATTCTTTAAATTATAAAACCTTGTTTTTATACCTACGCTAAATAAATGACAAACAAATACTAAAACTTCAGATTTCCTCGAGTAACAATTATTACAAATTTAGTTATCAAGATAAGTACAAGAGGAGAAAGCCCCGAGTGCGTTGATGGATATGAACGTGTTTAGTTTTTGATAAATTTAGTGCGTGAACGTCTATTTTTTCCTCAATTCCAAAGACTTTACGTTATTTCTACAAATAATTTTTTTATATTTAGCTTATTTCAATATTAAGTGTAATTAATTTTAACAAAATAAGCCATTTTCTGATAAAGCTTCTGCATTACAAATTTGTTTACGTAGAAGTGAAAGTGTACTCAGCTGCATAAGTAACGGTTTTGCCCACCTTCACGTCTTTGAAGAATCCACAATAGAGGTTACCTGAACCGAAGAGTCACCACCATGTCTGCATTCTCCAACTATGAATGCTTCTCGTACGACGAATAATACAATGAAGAAGTGAAATAAGACGAGACCTACGATGGTAAAGTGAGAGTTGTGCATTATGTGGACGTGTACATTGCTTGACAACATACCAGAGTATTTGATTTCCATCAATCGTTAGAGGGTGTACCTATATAAAGCTGTCACTTTATGTTAAATAGAGAATTAATGTTCGCCATATAGTTTTAGAGTTTAGTTATTTTACTAACGTTGTTTAATTTAGAAATAATAATAACTGAAGAAGTTCGATATCAGATATTTGGGACTTTTTTGTTAGCCGATAGATCTCTTCCAACCGCAATCAGAAACTGTCAGAAACGATCGGAGAATAACTGGTACTGGTTGTAACAAATAACCAGTTCACTTTCGCGTAATATGCTATCACTGATTTCAATGGTCGACTATACTCTGATCTTTTCTGACAGTTTCTGATTACGGTTGGAACAGAGATATTATTGTGTCACTAGTGGACAGATACATGCCGTATTTGAAGAAAAATGAAACTAAAATATTAATTCCGGGCTCGAAATTTCTATAAATCTGTAAATCTAGAGCTTACAATAATCTGTTACTTTTGTGATTATGGAATCGTGAAAATGGAAATTTCAAGATTCATACTTTCTGTAAATGTCTAATTTACAGTGAGGGGAAATGAACTACTGCAATCTTTAAGCCTATTTTTTAGTTTTTTCACTTTAGTACATGACCTAACACAGCGAATTCTGTAATGTTTTGTAATTTTTTTTGTAATTTAGATTGATAATAAATAAAATGGGGAAATATATTTTTCCTAATACATTCACATTGAAAAGTAGGCTTTTTCGCTTGCCATTGATAACGAAAAGTTGACGTTTCTTGAGGAGAGTTACTTTACGCTCGCCGAGCGTAAAAAATGGCAAAACGCTCGTTGCCCATAACAACCGATACTACAAACACAATTGTATTGACAGTGACAGATATAATAGTTAAGGGCGTAAAACAGGCGTTTATGGACCGCAACGTGTAAGTATTAACACGTAAGGTCCATAAACGCTGTTTACGCATGAAATACATACAATATTTTATGCACGACACTTTTAATAGTCATTTATTAATAAATATACAAAATTTTATGCACGACCGTATTAATGATAGTTTATTAATAAATATGTTTTATTTTCTATTTTTCACCTTTTGTGAGTAGGTTATTATAAATGTTTCAAGTTGGATAAATTTTATACCTCGATATTATTATAACACACCCTGGATAACAATCTACCAAATCATTTGTATAGTTAAATAAAAATAATAATAATAATAACTTCAAAATAATTTTTTGATTGTCTAGTTGTCAAATTTTTTCTGTTGTGTCAGTTAGGGATAAAAAATTAATTTTTACTTATTTTTTCTTGACAACGGTAGCTGGAACGCTACCGAAACGTTGAAATAAAGAATTCAAAAATATTGTGGTTTAATTTCCCAAGAAATTAAAAAAAGAAAAAATAAGTCTTATTGAAACTAATAAGATGATAGAACTATAATCTATATACCTATACGCGTTACCATAGCAACCAAGTCAATAGGACAAGAATAGGTAGACGCCATTTTTATTTACAGTCGACTTCACGTATTGCAAGTTTCTTAGTATATTTTCGAAGAAGTTTTATATATTTTGTTTATGTAATGGACAGTAGTGTCGATGAAATAGTTTACGGAACACCACCGGAAATTTTTAAAGCAGCAGAAGATGCAAAATTAAGTTTACTACCCGCTAAATCTAAGAGAATTCACGATAAGGTCTACGATGAATTTGTTAGCTGGTGCAAATTGAAAAATGTTATAAATGGTAACTATACAGAAAATGTATTTCTTGCATTTTTTCTGAAAAAGTCCAAATGCCGTAAGCCGTCGTCTCTATGGTCATATTATTCGATGTTTAAAGGAACTGTAAATTTGCACAATAATATAAACATCGTTAGATATTCAAGATTGACAAAATTCTTAAAACGGAAATCAGACGGTTATAAACCAAAAATATCAAAAATTCTAACCAGGGAAGAAATAGAAGATAATTTATATCTTATGATGAAAGTAAGATAATTGTTTTTTTTTTATTTTAGACTATTATGTTAATATGATTATTTATTGTAGGTTGCACTAATTTTTGGTATTTGTGGAGCATGTCGTCGAGAGGAATTGGCTAATATTTCAATAGACGATATTGAAGATTTAGGAACAACGTTATTGGTAACCATACGAGCATCTAAAACTAAAATTGACCGCATTTTCAGTGTTATTGACAAAGAGCAGGAATCACCAAGTTATCTCGACTTATATCGAAAATATGCTTCACTACGTACGACAAATACCAACCACGGACGTTTTTTTGTGTATTATCGTAATGGAAAATGTTCCAGTCAGGTGGTTGGAAAGAATACATTTTGTCAAATTCCTTTTAAAATAGCAACTTATTTAAAATTGCCTACTCCAACAGACTACACAGGCCATTGTTTTAGACGATCTTCTGCAACTTTGTTAGCTAATGCAGGTGAGGATATCCTTAACATAAAGCGACATGCTGGTTGGAAGTCTACAACGGTGGCAGAAGGTTATATTGAAGATTCTGTGGCAAATAAAATGAAAATCGCCAAAAAACTGTCAATGCTGATATGCCTTCTACTAATCGCACAGCTGAATTTTCAAATTTACATACCGATTCTTTTGAGCATACACCTTCCAGCAGTAACCCAAATCATACGGAGTTGGTAGAAGTTAGTAGCAACTTACAACAGAGCAAGGGAGCAAATCCTAACATTTCTATAAGATATTGCTCAAATTGTGTTATTAGTATAAAATTATAAGTGTGAGGATCTTATGTTTGGGCTTTTAAAGTTATCATTTCTTTATTAAACTCATATTTTGTTAATTGTACCAAATATTTCCATGATAATAAATAATAATAATAAAGTTTGTTTTATACTAACTACATGTCATTTTTAAAAGAAAAAAAAGAGTTTCACTTTACCGCCCGGGGCGGTAAAGTAGTCCGCGGGCGGTAAAGTGACACTTTACGCCCGCTAAACGTATTTATAATCTGGACTTTTTCGCCCGGTCGTGCATAAAAACAATAATGTATAACTTTTCGCTCTTAATATATAAATAACTATTATCATTGATATAGACGGATGTTTGGCAAATGCTTGTCGGACAGACATTGTAGAACAATGTGACTGTGAATATTCAATTCAGTAAGTAAACTGTCACTCAATTGAATTAGATAATTAAGAATATCGGACGATGAATAAGGCAATGAACAGAGGAACTATATTGTGATTCAATAGCAATATATTCAGGTGCACAGTGGGATCAATACGAATGGTCACCTCGCCCGAAATCGGAAGAAAAATCTTATCTCTTCCTTTCTGCATTGCACACTTATTAACATTACAAATCATGAAGACTATCCACAAATGATGGAATTATAAATAATTTTAGGAACTGATTACTTATTAAAGTATAACCGTCATTCGTTGTTTACCTGTAAGCAATAAAAACTAAATAGAATGTGACATGAGTCCTCCGCAGCAATATGGACGACCTGTCAGTGTCAGCGTTTACATTGTTTTCCCGCACTAAGCGCTGGTACTCGAAGTAGAAGGATCCATAATCCATAATAGATATTCAATGCAATTCCTTACTGTTTTAAGTTTTCAAAGTAATAGTTTCAACAAAATGGAGTGGAAATTGAGTTAAGATAATGGAATAACAACAGCGGATGCGATGATAAAAATAAGTATATTTATCTGTAAGAATAAGCTGATGTCAATGTTGAGTAGTGTTTTGAGAAAGTGGGCACAATCTGACCAATCAGCAGTCGACATAATTTCCAACCTAAACTTAAAT
Organism: Galerucella calmariensis; assembly: GCA_910591675.1. Taxonomy (NCBI): domain Eukaryota; kingdom Metazoa; phylum Arthropoda; class Insecta; order Coleoptera; family Chrysomelidae; genus Galerucella; species Galerucella calmariensis. Next base: position 183,628 of record CAJUYG010000023.1, on the reverse strand, counting down.
GAGGTATATTTAATATGCATAAACACGAATCTATTTCTAGTTGAACACACAATATTACAAATTGTCCATAGGCTTATAGAAAGTTATCAAAAAAATGCTTGCAGATTTGTACAGAATCGACCCATTAATATCCTTACGGCTATTATTGCGGAACATAGGTACCGTTCGATAAACAATCTACACAAAATAGTTATTTGTGTAACTAGCACAAAAAGTGAATGGTGGTTGCATAAATGAACCTTTTTGCACATGCGGTAAAATATTCTCTTCTCAATTACATTCAAGTTGTTTTTAACTGGAATTTAATTTAAATAATTGAAATTCAAAACTGTTATTCGAAATTTTTGAGTGCATTTCAATTTCTAGAGACTATGGGTGAAATTCATAGTCGACACTTGAGGGTCACTCATCCTTATTGTATGCAGAGACACTTGACAGGCGAAAAGTGAGGTTGAGTTTGAGTGTAACTTGAGTGAAATATGAGTACAGATTCCAGCTCCCTTGAGTGAACATTTCTAACCTATAAACCACGTTTGTACCTTACACTGTCATTGTACGATATCGAAATTTTGTTTGGTTGTTATTTGTCTGTTATAGTTTCAAATTTTTCAAGGAAATTAGTATGATGGCTGATTTTATTGATTTTGAAAAATATATAGTTGATGATAATGCTTACGTTTATCGTTTACCTAGGTTAGTAATCACATTGGTGTAATAGAAAGAAACATTATTAAATTAAATTATTTCTTAGACGATATATTCGAGATGCAGAAAATCCTTTTTCTTTCCGGCTACGCTAACACAATCAGTTTTTATATTTTCTGTAAAAGAATATTCACAAACCAGCTCACTTAAAGCTAGTTATTCGCTAGACGAAAAGAATTTTCTTTTGTTTTCCATTTTCTTGAGAAATAATGAACTTTAATGAAATATATAAAATATATATATATACTATATATATACTATATATATATACTATATATATACT
>CAJUYG010000023.1:165505-182630 GCA_910591675.1 Galerucella calmariensis | reverse complement strand
TATATATATATATACTATATATACTATAAAAATTGAAAATAAGAATCTAAAATTATCTATTAAATAACTAGCTTGAAAAATAAACTTACGCAGCAAATAAGAAATATATATGAACAGTAAAGAGCTAAACTGAGAATAAAATACTTGCAGAGGATTAATACACGAACTGGAGACAAATTCGAATATGAATGTTATGCAACAGATGTCAGATGAACGTTAATGGACGTTCATAATTAACAATTGTTAACCAAACGCAACCAAAGTTCCTAATAATAACATTGATGCCAAACTTTATTCACTCAAATTGAAGTATTACTCGAGTAATGACTGTGGATATGAAAAGTCGCCTCGAGCTGAACTCAAACTAAGTTGAGTTTGAGTATGAGCGACCCTCAAGTGTCGACTATGAATTTCACCCTTAATTTTGGTAATTGATGAATAAACTTCATTTCCAGTAATTTCTTGAATTCCGTGCTCATTTTTGGTGGTGAGGGTCGTCGATTAATCACTGACTTTTTGAATTGTTGTATTAGCAATTGGTTCACATCCAAGTATTTGAGCCGCTATAAGTTTTTTTTTCAATTCACTGTCCAATGTAGCTGTATATTCTCCATATCGTTCCAACGATAACATGTCTGCCTTCGATTCCACAAGTAATGTCGGTGAAGATCAGCAAAATCAGTATCCTGTTCATGATATTAAGTCTTAGATATTCAAGTATTCTGCTGAATCGCTTAAAATTTCACTAAAAGTATTTACACCAACAGGTGAACTGAATATTTTCCGTTATATCTTATAAAAAATCTAGAATGTCTGGTAGACTGGAGATGAAGAGATGCATATTTGCGATACATTTTAGAAATATCTGATTTTACCGCTTATTACAAACGATTTTGCTGTCGGGAACTTTCACAGTTATGATAAAACCCATGTCATTAATATCATTTAATGTCAGTTTTTGTCTCAGCGGCATGTTTCCCTGTGACCAATACGGCAACTATCTATAACAAAACACAAGTGAGTATACAGCTAGAAATGAAGATTATTTTTTTGGGAAATCAAACCATGGATATTTTTATTTAATGTTTCGGTAGCGTTTCAGTTACCGTTACCGTTACCGACTATCAAGACTATAGTTCATTTACGATAAGTTTGCAATTGGGCGGAGTAGAATTTAATGGGACCTCTGGCGGAAAAAATTGTAACTGTCGCAACGAGTAAAATAATTCGTTTTGCATTGTTTTTGTATTATATGCAAGTCAACGTAATTACCCTAAATTCGTACTTTATTTGTTCAATTTTGTGTCAGTGACAAGTTTAAAACTGTGTTTTCCTATTTAACGCAGCTTTCATCAATTCTGAGGTAATATTCTTATATAATCAGAGATATTATGGAAGAGGTTATGTTATTCTATTTTTTGTTTTCATTGCAGATCAAAGAGAAAATAAGTCGGCATTGAAGATTTAAAATATTATTCAATACCAACGTACCTTCCCTACAACTTTTATAGATATGACTATATCAAAAACAAAATAAAAACACGAAATCAGGCCTAAAATTGAGTTATACTTTTCACAAGTATCATACCTATTACTCCAAAAATAAAAATATTAGGAGTCAAAATTTAGTTTAACAACACAAAATACTGAAGCACAATCATAGAAAAAGCAAAAGTTTTACAAAACACACACTGAAAATAACTAAAACAGCAAAATAAAACCACTTAAATATCAAAGAGCTTATACGGCAGCGGATTTGTATTACTCGTTGCTAAGATGACATTGACATTTCAGAGCGCCATCTATCGAATTCTACTTTTCCCAATAACAAAACATGACAGATGTTTTACATCATTGCCACGTCGTAATTTTTTTCCAGCTGTTGGCATAAAATTATGTTGATAAGTTGTATATTGTATAAGAATACATTCAACTCAAAAATAAGAGCAGAAATTATAAAATTTTGATGAGTAAATACATAAATTTCAAGATGTCCAAGTTTGAAACCATAAGTTTAACTGAAAAATGTTATCTTCTTGCACATTTGAATTGCATCGTTATTGCAGTATTAAGTAACAATGTATTTATTAAAAAATTACATCTCTCACAGAAGTAATAGGAATTAGTGATTCACCGTTATCTCGTTCTCTCAAAATATGATATTAATTAATATGATACATTAATATGATACATTGCGACGCAGTGTTCGATACTCTCTTTTAAATAGTTATGGAAATAACAGATTATAATTTACACAGTAAATAACAAACTATAAAATGCGAAAAAAACGACAAACCAACACAAGAAATTCTGATAAAATTGTCTGATTTAGACAACATAAGTCTAGCAACCCCGGACACGGCAACCAACTTTGGATATTTAGATTTTGTTCAGTGGCTGCAATTGTTACTACAAATATCAAAATTGCAAACTTATCGTAAATTAACCATAATAAGTTTTTTTTTCAAGTTCTGGCCTCAATGTGACACTACAAAAAAATCCGACAACTAGACAATCAATAATATTTTGAAGTTAAAGATTGCAAAAAATTTTTTAAGGTCCATTCACAGTAGATCAAATCCTTGGTAAAATGTGAAATGAAATGTTTCATCGTATGGCAATCTAACAATTTTATAGTCTACTAGGAATGGGATCCAGTGAGATGCACTCTCCAGGATATTGTTGGGATATTTCTTGGTGTTCCTTTTTTATTTTAAAATTAGTTTTATGATTTTATGTGTTGGAGTGTGTATCGATTAACAACATTTTCAATGCAATGATAAATCATAAGAAAACCTGGATGAAAAATTATGATACTATCCTGATAACGCTGATAATTGATTATTGGAAATTTCTCTTTTTAACATTGGTGACCAAATTTGACTACATTCGGCTGGAATAGTAGCGACACATTTATCCTCATTTAGTTGTATCAAAGCACTTTCTTTGATTTTTCGTCTTTTATTATTGGGCTCTTTCAGTAATATGTGTGCCGAATCCCATTGAATATGATACCCCTCTTCCCAAGCCTGTTCACAAATACCTGACTTAAAGAACTCCCTATCTTTAATATACTTTTTGTGTTCATTTACAATGGTCTAGATGTGTCACCTAAATTGAGTTTGTTGTATTCACAGAATGAATATCTGATATATGCAATTTTTTAAGATTGTTCCACATTTTTTGGTTTAGTTGTCGTGAGTATAGATCTAAACATATTGCTAGAATCAAAGCTAGTTTTAATATTGAATTAATAACCAATTTTCTTGATTCTCTTTTAATAAACGATCTTATAGACGATTTATAGATTTCCCACAAATTGATGGCATGCTATTTTTATAAAATTTTGAGAAGTAAAGTACCTGAATACTTATACCGTAGAATTACATTCCGAACGGATGTACATAATCTGAATTTGAGGCGTTAAATATGATCATGATTCCCAAGCACAAGAAACAATTATTCAAACGGTCTTTTTCTTATAATGTTACACTTTTTGGTGATATAATGAATGTTCCAAATTTCTCTTTATCATATGAGGCATTCAAAATTTGGTACAAACGATTTCTGTTTTCTCGACAATGACTTATATTATTATTCTTTTATACATTGAATATTTCTAGATCACAATTATTCATTAATTTAAAAAAAACTGTAATATTTTTAGGATCGAGTATTTTTAGGTTAGGTATTTTCTGTATTTCTGAGGAAACTGTGGAAGAATCGGCCACTTGGTCTAACAGTTCTCCTATTATTCACTCACTTGTGTTTCATGTAACTTGTATGGTGAATAATAAATGTATTATTATTATTATAAAGGTGAAGAATAACGGTAATATTTCTGGAAAATTTTAGGCAAATCCAGGTGTTCAACAGGGGTTCAATCTAAGACATTCACTGCTCTCAATTTTTATAAACGATTTATCCACAGTACCCAATAGATTTTTCTGAATGTCTTTTGGTACCACCCTGTACCAAATCATGGAAGCAAAAAATATTTATTCATTGAAAAACATTCAAATTGTTCACAGATTCGCAGTACTACATAAAAAATTACTACAACCTAAGGACAACGTAAGTAAAAAAACAAATAAACACAAAAATAAAGTAAGATTATTTTCTCACACATACTAAGCTTCCTGAAGCTTTCAGGAAAATTTACTTTGTGTGATAAAGCGAGAAACAGTCTTTGCATGAAGGTACGTTACATTCTTGACAAAGAGTCCTTTTTTAAAGCTTCACTCTTGAGCATCTTACACACCTTCTTCTTCCATGGAAAGGTGTGAGAGCGTGGTCCTATATAGTTTTTCTTTGTTTGGAAATAGAGCCTTTTTTAGTCTATTAATTGATATTTTTGATACCTTCTGCTACGTACAATTCAGAACTACATCCTGAGATTTGATTTTAAGCTAGTGACTTCACAACTCTTTCTCCAAGTGTCAAAACTTTATCTTGACTTGCTGTGATTCATACTTTTCCGGTATGTGTAACCTGAATGAGCATCACAACGAAGCCATAACCTGGTCTGATTCTGATTCACTTCCTAAATTTTAATCAGAAGAATCATTCAATAGAGGGCCAAATACTGGTGGTGATGATTTGCGACAATCTGGGGACTGTCATTGGAGTCATAGATATCGCTAGATCCGGAACTAAAAACCTCTCCTTCCAACACCGACAAATCTGATATTTCACCATCATCAATATTTTGTATTTCCCCCTCGGCTAATGCTCGACCGCGTAATATATCAATAATCAATCAGTATTCCTATAGGTTTTACACTATACCTACAAACTACATGTTATTACGTTACTATTTTACAGGATTTTTGTACTTCACCTATTTGGCCTGTAGTAAGAAAACATTTCATTGTACCCTGATGGTAAAATAATGTAGGTACCATCAAAAAACCGAACTGGTAAACATGTACCACAGCAAAAAAATAAACAAAACTATTGTATACATACCTTAATGTAGGAACACTTGGATAACAATTTGAGAACTGACGAACAATATAATATTGTATCATATAGTAGAAATTTGTAAAAACATGCAGACGTACACCTCGTTCGCAGTCAGCTGGCGTAAAATACGTAAAAACATCGCATTTTTAGCACTCAGCTTTTTTTAATCACTTAATAGTATATTACATAACGTGTGCGGAAAGTGACATTTTTCGAGTGGGAAATATTGTAGCACGAGGCATGAGCCGAGTGCGACAATCACACGAGTGTGAAAAATCACTTTCGCAAGAGTAATGTACAGTATTTTTCCTACGATCAAGTGATAATTTCACCTAATAATGTGTAATCAGCATCTGACATATTAATACACAAAATGTTAGATACAATTAAAGTCAACAAAATTGATTTCAAAATTAACAAAAACTATCAATAGTGACAAAAATTCAAGTAGTTTAACTATATAATATAGGTAGGTTATTACAATTATCAATTGGTTGGATAATTATAGAAATTGAAAGTGAAATTATTATTGTTCATTATACTTTATACATACCTACTTATCATGAATACCTTTCAAAATGATTACATTTTCCCACTATTATAACAGGTGATTTGGATTAGTTGGTACAACATCGGACTTCTGACGAAGAGTACGCGGGTTCGATCCTCGACCGCGTCTTTTTTTTTAATCAAGAAAATGACAAAAATTTCACTTTTCGAATAGATCGCTTCAAATTTAGATATTACATAGGTGTATCTAATTAAAAATTATATATTTGACAGCTTGCCAGTGGTCAATCTTAATAAAAATTCATTTGACAGCTTTTTTATCCGTACACGTACGGATAAGTTTTTTTTCCGTACGCGTGTGAATAAAGGCCACTTTCCATAGAACTAGACAGTGCGATATATTATGTCACTTTCCTATATTAAATGTTTTTCGCACAAATATTTCAAAGAGGTTAACTGATTAAAGATGTTACTTCAGTATTCAAACCATTATAACCTTGCTTTATTTTGTACTTTTATAAAATATTATTGATTGTCTTTGAATTTTTTCGTATTGGCAGATAGGGACCAGAATTTTATAAAAACTTGATAACGGTTGCTAAAACGTTGAATTAAAAATATACGAAATTACCACCGATTGTTTGAATATCATCAAATTTATCTTTAAAAGAGACTGATGACAAAAGTTGTTTTAACTCGTAAATCAGAATTAATTCCACAAATATCTTTTTCAGTCCAAAAAGCCCTAATAAAGTAATAGATAGTTTGAAGTAATAAATGGCCAGCTTGTTGACATATTTCTTCCGAAGGTGCCATAAATAAAAACCTGAGGGTAGGTAACTATAAGTGAATTAGGAAACTGGTCAAGAACCCTTGGAGGACGGAAGTCGGTTTAACATTAAATAATTTATTGATTCGCCGGGATCGAATTCTTGCGACAAGAGTAGACGTGCAGTGAGGTAATCCATAAATAATGTTACTACGCTGTTCTAGGTAGGTACAGGTATTCGTTTTGAAGTCACCAAAGGAAAAATTATAAGTTTAATATAAGAGACTTATTTTATGGACATATATTATCATTTTTCAGTTACTAACAGGTTTTTAAAGAGTTTATTTCACTAAAATTTCAGTGTATAAGCAATAATCCCATGGATAGTTTGAACATTTCTATTCAGCATATTATTTGAAGGTATACCTATTATATAAAATGCTAGTGTAATTCTAGCACCCTTAGTTATTAATTTAAATGAAGACGATAGTGATACTGTACTAGATTTGGGTTGAATAGTTAGTTGCAAGTTTTATTTTTCAACTAGTCAGCCGTCACTATTTGCCAGTTTTGGTATATATAAGATCTGTTCCAACTGCAATCAGAAACTGTCAGGAATTACGCGAATTTAAACTGGTTGTTTGCTATGACAAGATATTCTCTCTGATCGTTTCTGACGCTTTGTGAATGCAGTTGGAACATACCTATTTATACAGGGTGTTCCTCAAGTAATTGTACATAGAAGTACAGTAGAATCCTCACTTCAAAATATTGCGATTTAAACCAACTAACCTTAATAAAGTGTTGATATTACGATAGAAAAAATTGGCAATGAAAACATAAGAAGCGAATACGAGAAGCATGTGGAAAATATGTTAATGGAATGTGAAGGTACGGAGAATGTGGAGTTAGAATGGTATAATATCAGAAAATGTTTACTGATCTCAGCGGAAAGTCAATTGGGAAGAGAAAGAAAACGGAAAAAACAAGCAATGGTATGATGAAAAGTGTCGAGAAATTGTTAAAGCTGAAGGAAATGCTAGAATAAAATGGATAAGTACAAACAACTCAGAAGATAAAGAGGAATATGAGAGATTAAGGAAAAACTGCAACAAATTGATAAGAAAAGCTAAAAGAGAATGGATAGATAACAAAATAAGAAAAATAGAAAATGAAAAAAACTAACAAAAATACCAAAGCCCATTTTAAAAAAATAAATGAACTAAATAAAACATATAAAGGTAAAATTAAAGGTATAAGAAATAAAAACGGCGAGGTGCTACAAGAATAAACTCAGTATAAGCAAATCTGGAAAGAATACTTCGAGGAACTACTAACTGAAGAAGTTTCAGATAATACAACAGAGGAAGAAAGCGAAGAGGCAAAAGAAGAAAATGTAACACAGGAACCAACAAAAAATGAAATAATATAAGTTATTAAAAGAAGTAAGAATGAGAAAGCACCGGGCAATGACGAAATAAACATGGAATTGATTAAGTATGGAGGAGAGGAGCTGCACGAAAGATTATACCGGCTAATAAAGAAAATATGGGGAGAGGAGAGAATGCCCGAAGAATGGGAAGTCGGGCAAATAGTCACAATACACAAAAAAAGGGGATCAGCAGGAGTGCAAAAACTATAGGGGTATAACTCTCTTGAATGTAGCATACAAAATAATGTCAGTAATAATTCAAAGTCGCTTAGCTGGAAAAGCGAAAGCCATAATAGGTCAATATTAATATGGTTTCACACAAGAAAAGTCTACAATTGACGCTATTCATACTATCAAGCAGATAATGGAAAAGACCCATGAATACAAAATGGAAATAGAAATGCTATTTATAGATTTCCAACAAGCATTTGATTCAGTAAGACGAAGTGAACTGATGAGAGGACTGAAGGAACAGGGGATAGAAAATAAGTTGAGAAGATTAATTGCAATGACTATAAAGGAGTCAAAAGTGAAGATACTTACAGGTAAAGGAGAAACGGAGGGCTTTGTATCTAATATAGGCGTAAGACAGGGTGACGGTCTATCAACAACACTATTTAATTTGGCTCTGGAGCATGTTCTTAGAAATGTGAACAAAAGAAATTTAATAACGAGCGGGGGCCAGATAGTCGCCTATGCAGATGAGATAGTGATAGTAACGAAAATAAGGAATATCATGAAACAAATGCTACTAGAATTAACAAAAGAAAGGGAAAAATGGGATTGAAAATAAATAGAAACAAAACAAAAATAATGAGAGTTGGTAAGCAGTGTGAAAACAAAATCATAAAAATAGGAGAATATGAATTTGAGGAAGTGGAAAAATTCAAATATCTGGGAGTCACGATCAGCAGTAAAGGGGAACGAAGATCAGAGATAGACGAAAAAATAACGGCTTCTAATAGGGTATACTATGCCAATAAGTAACTATTGAAAAGCAATCTATTGACAAGATACACTAAATTTAACATTTACAACACAATAATAAGACCTGTGATAATGTATGGAGCAGAAACGATAACAATGACAAAAAGAGATGAAGAGGAGTTGGGGATATTAGAACGAAAAATAATGAGAACAATTCTAGTGCCAATAAAAACCGACGACAATGAATACAGGCAACGTATGAATCATGAAATACTCAGAGGAATGAACGGGGAAGATATAGTAAACAGAATCAAGAGACAAAGAATAAAATGGCTCGGACATGTATGGAGAGAAGGTGAGCGAGCAGTCGCTTGCTCAATGCTACAGTGGGATCCAGGTGGTAGGAGAAGGCAAGGAAGACCCAGATCTAAGTGGCTGAAGGAGGTGGAGGAGGATTTGAGGAGGATAGTAATCGTCAGATGGAAAGAAAAAACGAGGGATATGAGACTATGGAAAAAAATAAGCGAGAAAAAATGAAATGAAGGGGATCGATCCACCCCAGAAAGCGGATCTAGAAAGCATTTATGCGGCGCAACCCCACAAGGGGTGTCTAGCCATTTTATATATAATATATTACGATAGATACAGGGTGTTGAACATAAAATTCCAATGTTCTTTTTTTAAAAATAACTCTTGCGCCTTTTACATTAGCGCTACTTTTGTAAAAAATAATTGAAGCCACATCATTACAACAAAAAAGGTATATTTGTTACCAAATCTTAACGATTTTAGAGATAATGACATTTTAGTGATTAACTACATTATTATTATTTAATGAAATTACGTTCGAAAAATGTAGTGTGTACGATTAAATAAAATTGATGTAGTTAATCAATAAAATGTGAATATCTCTAAAACAGTTAAGATTTTGGGATACTAACAGATATACCTTTTTTGCTGTCATGATGTGGCTTCAATTATTTTTTACAAAAGTAGCGCTAATGAAGAAGGTGAAAAAGTTATGGTAAAAAAGAGAAAGTTGAAATGTCATGTTCAACACCCTGTATCTCTCTTAATATCAACATTTCATTGAGGCTAGTTGATTTAAGTCGCAATATTTTCAAGTGAAGATTGTACTATACTTCTATGTACAATTACTTGAGGAACACCCTGTATACGAACGAGCTATTAAATAGTGGGGAATACAGCAAAGTAAAAGAGAGCTTTTTAAAGGTTTTCCTAGCTATCGGGAATTTTTATTTCCATCATCACGGAAACGACAAAAATTATGTCATTAATTGACAAAATTATAAGACTTGGAAAAATGTATACCTACAACTACAATGATGTAACGGAGAGAATCCTCCCAGCAGAGTAAGTTTCGGAATATGGGAGGTTGAGAATAAGTGGGAGTCATGAAAAGTAATAAAAAAGGGCGAAACTTCAAAGAGTGGTGAATCCTAGATTGGGAGACAACGAATATAGTCAAACGAATGGCACTGGAGACAATTGTGTGGATGAAGAACACGATAAACTGAATATTAAAGATACAAAGATTTCCCCAGGAGTTAAACATTGCTAACTTTGTCCCTGGTACCGGAGAAAGGCGTATAGCGAACCAAAACGCATTCAGGCTTTTTTGTCTCCTAAGAAAGGTTGGGAAGCCACTCGAGATACTTTTGAAGAGTAGGCTGGAAACTGAATTAGAGAACAAGAGAGTTATCGGGCTTTGGCTTATTCAAGGGGTGGATGGATGTGGCCTTTTTCCTAAACATCGGGAATGCCTTTTACTCATTCTGCTGGAAAATAGTAGAATAAGGATATTTAATGAAGATCTTGCCATGTCCACAAAATTTCATTATTAATTATCCCTATGGCAGTTATATCGATATTTCAAAATGCGATAACATTAAGTTATCGGAGACCAATGATGAGATTGGTTGGGGTCTACACAATGATATATCAACAGTTGTCGTACATGTTAAAGCGGGAGCGATACCAATAGGCAATCATATTCGGGAGAGCAAAAACATTTGACACGGATGAGATGGAGGAGAGCAGAGTACGATATATAGGTCTTTTTTTTCGTGCTGAGATGGGAAACTCATGTTGGAATGGGTCCTAACCGAACCCAGACAGTGTTGGACTCATCCCCAAGGGAATGCCTACCAACCAAACCCACCTCAAGCTCTCGCCGTTACTCCCGCCTCGGAATCACTACCCCAGCATACTTCAAGGCGGGCGGCGGTCTCTCACACACTATCCGTCATCTACTCCCTTCTATCACTCCTACCTCTCACATGCCCTCTCTTTCACAATCATGCTCTCCACTAGATTCATCCGCAACACCCTCCATCTATCCTCTACATTTTTTTCTTCTCGCTGTCTGCTTTCTCCTTCCTCCTACTTGCTCTGACTCGTCCCCTCTGAGGGGTCCAGAGGGTACCTCCCATTCTTTCCATCTCCGTCTACATCTACTCCCTTCCGTCCCCTACTACAATCTGCCTCCCCTGTCCCCTTTCCCCGCATACCCTACAAAGGAAGGCTTGCTGACAGTCTCTGGCCATGTGCCCCACGCTCTTACATAGCCAGCATTCCCTAATCTTCTCCACTCTCCTTGTCTTACATCCCGCTACCTGGTGGTCCTTCACTCCACATCCAAAACATCTGCCCTCCTCTCTCCCCTCTATAATATTCACACTATTTAGGTCCAGCTTAATCTCCCGTTCTGCTAGTAAAGCTTCCGCTTTCTCACATTCCATCTTCACAACCGCCATTTTCATGCCGTTCCTCTCTCTCACCACTTTCATCACCCTTGTCCCTTCCCCAATCAATTCTTCTATTTTCTTCCTCGCCACTTCATCTTCACTCCACGGATCTATCCCCACCATCTCAATGGTTTTTGTTGTCCTTCCCGCTTCCACAGCTCTAGCTCCCGTTTCCCTTTCCACATCTCTCAGAATTCCTTTGACCTCAAACCCTTTCTTTGCCTCTATTACCACCTCCCTGTTTCTTGAGACTCTAAGTCTATCCACCCACTTTCCTTCTATCTCTCTTAAACCCTTCTTAATCATTTATATCCCCTCCTGATTGACTTCTTCAATATCCTTCAGGATTACCGCCTCATTCCTGACCTCCTTTTCCTTTTCCCTATCTGTATAAATTTCCAACTTCGTCCCATCTGCTCTCACCCACGCGATCATCTTCCCCAGCACCTCCATCTCCACATGCTCAAGTCTGTGTAGCCCAACGCTGATCTTGCTCCCCAATTCCTCAAACAGTCGACTCATCATTTCAAACACCTTCTTCTCATCCCTACAATCACCCCCCATCCGACAAATCAACTCCTCCGCGTTCACCCTTGTACCTTTTCTTTCCGTAGTGCGTACCTCCTTAACCCACTCCATTTCCTCTCCTTTTTCAACTAGCATCGGGTACCTATCCCTAAACATCCTCTATATCCCCTTCTCCATTCCACTGTCTTCCTTAGATTAGATTAGATTAGATTAAAATTGGAGTGGCTCTTTGTCCTATCCCACTGCGACCTTTGCAGATCTATTGTGGTCCTCCCTATATTAGAGCTCGATATCCAGCTTTATTCTTTTTATTAGACTTAATAGCCTGGTTACCGCCTCCTTTGCGTAGCTCTCTGCCTTCGGTTTTTCTTCCCCGAATAAGTGAAACCGCAACCTTGCTAGGCCTTCACACTCACAAAGTACGTGCTCCGCGGTTTCTTCTTCTTCCTGGCAGAACCTGCATAGGCTGTCTTCTGCTAGTCCGATTGTGTGCATATGTTTCCTTAGCCTACAATGCCCTGTGAGCATTCCCACTATTATCCTCGTCGTTTCTCGACTTTGGCGTAGTAGGTCGTGTGACAGTTTGGCCGAAGGGCTTTTAAGGAATAGTTTAGCGTGTCTTTGTCCTGGGGTTCCATACCACCAGTTCAACGCCTGGTTGTTTATCCATTTGTGGATGCTTCCTTTACTTAGGCATTTGGCAATTCCACAGGAAGGTTCTGGCCCTATCATGACCTCCGCTGCTCCCTGCTTGGCTAATTCATCGGCCTTTTCATTGCCTTTTATTCCTTGGTGGCCTGGTACCCAGGCTAGGGTTACTTTATTATGACTACCTAGTCTGTTGAGGGCCTTGCGACATTCCCACACCAGATTCGATGTTATCTTATATGAGCGTATCGCCTTTAGTGCTGCTTGGCTGTCAGAGTAGATGACGATTCTTTGGTTATTCACCTCCCGTCTTATCAACTCTTCTGCACAGCATTGCACCGCTATTACCTCTGCCTGAAAGACAGTGGCATGTTTCCCTAGGCTTAGAGAGATCGCTATCTTCTCCTGTACTCCGTATATTCCGGCTCCTACTCCAGAGTCTGTTTTAGAGCCATCAGTGTACCAGTTGAGATTCGCCATTATGGGAGGCCCTGCTTCCCAGTCCTTTCTCTCTGGAATTACGATTGTATATTCGTTTTTAAAACTATATTGTGGGGCAATCTGATCCTTTGGCATTCCCAGTATTGGATCTGCCTTTATTCCATCATATAGTTCTTTGTAGACCTTACCGTGTTCTTGGCTTATCGGATAAGATCCCTGTGATAATCTGTGGCTAACAGATCTTGCATTTCCTTGAATAAGTATATGCAGTGGTGGTAGGTTTAATATCACCTCCAGAGCCGCTGTCGGAGTCGTCTTCATGGCCCCTGTGATACTCAAGCAGGCCTGCCTTTGAATACCACTTAGCTGCCTTTGCGCTCCGATCTGCAGTGTCCTGGGCCACCAAACAATTGATCCATAGGTTATCATTGGCCTCACAACCTGTGTATATAACCATTTGGTCATGCTAGGATTTAATCCCCAATTCTTTCCACACATTTGCCTGCATCTTCCAAGAGCGATTCTGGCCTTATGTGCGGTTTTTTCAATGTGGGAGTTCCAATTGAGCTTCTGGTCAAATATTACCCCTAGGTATTTAACTTCATTCGCAAATGGAATCTCCACTCCGTTGATTTGCGGCTTTTGTAGTCCTTGCAATTTTCTCTTTTTTGTAAACGGTACCAGTGTAGTTTTGTAGGGGTTCACTGCTAGTTCCTCCTCCCTACACCAGCCACTCACTATATCAAGCACCATTTGGGTGCGCTCCGATACTGTGTCCGGAAACCGTCCTCTTATGACGATGGCAAGATCGTCCGCACTGTCTTCCTTAGTCACCCATACCACTTTTATCTTTTCATCCCCTAACATTGGATTTCCCACCTTCACCTCTATTCCCTCCCTCTTTTCATCCCCCCAGTCCTTATCTCTAATCTCCTTCCGTCCATCCCAGTCTCTTTTCCCCTCCTCCTCCCATCGTGTTTGCATTCTCTCCTTCCTACCTTCCCCTTTCCTCAACCTCTCTAATTCCCTGACCCGCTCCTCAGCCACTGACTTCTGCTCTTCCAGCCTTTTCACTCTCTTCTCCAGTCGCCTTACCATCTTCTTCAATCTCTCTACACTCTCCCTCTCTTTCTCTTTTCTACTCTTCACATCCTCCCTTCCTTTCTCCTTCTGTTTCCTCTTCTGCTCCTTATTCTCCAGAGGCGATCCCTCCTTCCAATTCACCTCAGTATCGCTCCACTCACTTGTCTCTCCCGCCTTATCAGGTGTTCGTTTCACCAGTCTCGATTTCCCAAAAATTCCATTTCCTTCCCTCTCTTCCTCCACTGCTTCCTGTATTACGCAGGCGAATCTTCGGAGTCACTGTCATGGCTCCTGGAGACACAAGCAGGCATCCACTGAAAAAGGTTGTGGCCTTTATTGAAGGGCTCGGCTTCATGGATGACTAGGTAGCAGGAATGGCACAATGGGCTCGCCAGTGGCCTCAGTGTCGGAACCTTGGCTTGAGTTGTCCAGGACAAGGCTCGCCTACACATTTAGTAGTAGTAGTAGTAGTATGATACAATCAGGAAGTAATAAATACCAGAAGAAGACGGAGAAGGAGAATGATACAACAACATAGTTTTAAATAGTCCTCTACCTAACTAGTGCTGAAAGTGATACTTCTCCGCTCGCTATTGCAGGTAGCCGAACGACGCGTGCGAGAAAGTCGCGCACGCACGTTTCAGGTACGCTAATTTTTCTACCAACATGAAGAAAAAACCCAAAAGTTAACATAGAGAAACATTAATTATTGAAAACATATCAAAAAATTAATTATTATTATTTGACATTCATTAGATGAGGCTTATACCAGTGCCATTAAAACATTATTGAAACATACGTTTCTTTTTATTGAAAATTATAGCAGAATTCTAATGAATTTCTCAATTTTTCAGTCATTATTTGGTAAACTACAATCATACAAATATATATTTTAAATGTTCAAATGTCAGTATACTCATTCCCAAAAACTCAACAAATTTACTTTTCTGCACTACTGCGGAAAAGTGACTCTTTTCATACTAAAATGAGTGCGGAAAAGTGGACTTTTCCGCACGCTAGCAGAAAATATAAATATATTGAGTCGTTTTTGACAAACAGTTAACACCCAGTATCTTGGCCACTAAGGCCACTAAGAGTTTATGTTACAGTTTATGTTCTTAAATGAAAGTTACAGCTCCTATAATTTCGCTTACTCGCCTTGTGAATTTGGTGTAGTCTAAAAATTGAGAATTCGTAATTTGAAAATTTTTGTCAAAATAATTTGTTGGACAAGAAACGAACCTTAAACGTTACTTTACTTATGGTCGTCCTGTATAATAGAAGCATGTACTGAGGAAATATCAATTAATACAGTTACTTTGCTAGGTCAAAGTAGTAGGACAAAGAACTTAAGACTCTTTAATTGATAGAAGCGGTATAAAGTGAGTAATAGCCACTGAATGATTTCTTGTCGGTATTATAAAAATCCTTACATACGCACTTAACAGGTAAAGGAAATAAATCAAATCAGATAGTTTCCAGCAGTTATTACTATTTTTAAGTCAAAAAGTATGTTGAAAATTATGTGTTGTAATTCTTGTGGGGAACCTCAAGAAACTTTGCGTTCCTTTTTACGTAGGTACAAATAAAAATAACGTGGTTGGAGCTATAAACAAAACCACTCATTAACATTTTATAGCTCAATTATATAAAAAAAAACTACTCCTTTCTCAAGGTGCCGACAATTGTGGTTGAAATATAGAGAAATACCTAGTACTTGGAAAGAAATAGCCGTTAAATTTAAAATTGAATAAGAGTTAGTGGTGAGATAAATAGAGATTTTATTCGATTACTTTAAAATATACTTATTTATAGATTTTCGAGAACTAGATATTAATGACGAAAAATAAGGAGGTAAAAGTGAAGAGGTGAACCAAACAAGTGCTCAGTGGTAACCTTTCATAACCCATCTCTGCCAAAAAAATCTCAGTATTTACAAGTTTCTATTTTATTATTCACTTCTACTCTAATGACTATTGGTGTTTCCTTTGGAATATGTCCGATATTACAATAGCTTCACCAATTCAACAGCTTTCAACGAATACTTTTTTATGTGAATCTTATGCTTCTTGAGTATAGTCTCTATGGAAATGGAGAACACTGCGGAAATTTCAATTATTGTGGTTGAATTGTATTTAGAAAATGGTGATACGCTGTGCTGGCAGCTTGGTAGGGGCATACACCAGGGGAGCACATACAGTGTTGAGTGCTTACAATACATCGTTTCACAGGTAAAAATTGGACCATGGACCACATGGTAAGAACTTTAGTTCCTTTTATGCAATAATCAAATTTTTTGAATCAATAAATAAATACACATATTAATAATAGTATTATGCAACGATCATGTAATGATAGCCATTAAGACACGAGCATATTGTAGGATACGAAACGAGCCGCAGGCGAGTTTCGTATATAATATGCGAGTGTATTAATGGCCATTACATGAAAGTTGCATACAATATTTTTTCTACTCCGATTAATTAGAATTATTTAATTAATAAATTTTAAATAGTTACTTTTGAAAATCAAAATTATTTTGTTAAGTGTCACTTAATAGGTCTGTTCACCTGCAATAAAAGTGTAGCACTGAGCTATATAATTTTGAAAAATTCAGGCCTATCTGTGAAAAACTGCGTGTAAAATTGCTAAATTTGGGACTATCTATGTATATTGCATTTGTATACTGCAAGAAGCATCAAAACATAATTAGATAAAATAAATAAAATCGTATAGCTCAGAGCTACACTTTTATTGCAGGAAACAGACCTAATATAATTAATTTCAGAAATGTCAACCAGGTATCCATGGCTATATTAAATATTGTGCGAATGTCGCATTCCTATTGGCTTAAGAATCTGTATCATAATGAAAATTTGTATCATAATGAATATCATGATGATAGAGATTTTAGTCTTTTAATTAGTATATTATAAAACAGGAGTGGCAAAAAGAATTTATTTTACTCTGGATGAAACTTCATTTAACAAAAATATACAGTAGTATTAATTTGTAACACACGTTCCTCCTTAAGAGACAGATCCCGGCTAGAGA
>CAJUYG010000023.1:152020-165495 GCA_910591675.1 Galerucella calmariensis | reverse complement strand
TTGAAATTATTTCGTTTAAATCGAAACAGGTCGATAGACATGTTACAAATTATAAAAAATATGATTCAATTTTGTTAACTTACGTATTGCCATTTTCTTTTTCTATTGATTCACTTTCACTTGAAGTACTTTCCATAATATTCACTTTGCACTTTATACACTCTATACACTTTCACTAATTTCTAAAAATTATATAATTTAATTCATATTGAAGCTAGAAAACTATTAACTGCATTTAATAATA
The DNA here is from genome assembly GCA_910591675.1 of Galerucella calmariensis. Lineage (NCBI taxonomy): Eukaryota > Metazoa > Arthropoda > Insecta > Coleoptera > Chrysomelidae > Galerucella > Galerucella calmariensis. The sequence goes on along the minus strand of CAJUYG010000023.1, from coordinate 165,251 downwards.
CAATGTATGCTGACAATCAACAGTTTGCGCCGAGAGACTAGCTCTGGAGCCTATGCATCGCTGCTTCGTAAACGTGAGAGATAGAGAGACTGAGGAGAGAGCGCTCGCGCTTAAGGCACATAACGCAGCAACGTAACGTTACGGTCAGATCTTTTTCGCCGCGACTCCTGGTCGCTCCAACCTAACGTGAAGAACTAAAGTTCTAACAATACAACAATACAAACAATAGTCTCGAACTACGAGTTGTTGGCTTCAAAACAAAATGTGTGGTTATTGATATCTTCTGTTTAATGATCAGAGGATAGAAATACTTCACAATTTTGTTGGGGAGTGAATGAGTGAGCGAATATGTCAGTGACAAAATTTAGGAACTTCAACTTAAATGATAAATGCATATTGAATGCAATTCAAGAATATGCCTAGCCACTGGAAATTAAGGAATTCTGCTTAATCCAGAACTGAGTTACGGGAAGAGGGCGAAGTATAGTATGGCGGCTTTTGTTCGTTTTTGCTTTACTTAGAGCAGTGCGATATCCCAATTCATTCGTTTGGGGTGTGCTCAACAGCCCAGGCACTTGAACTGAATCTTTGTACCATTTCCCATGCTATCTATTTTCATTCTAGAAGCTTCGAGTCTTTTATATAGGCTGTTAGTTTGACTGGCGGAAGTTTAAATAATTGTAATCGTTATATTATTTCATCACCAATGCTTTTTGGTAAGTTCTCACAGAAGCAAAGTAGGTATCCGAGTAGGTGTTTCATCATATAGTTTATATTTTTTCACTAACTCTTATCATTTTATGCAAATGATTTCTCAGGGTCCAGTGTCCAGTTACCAGATCGATAACTTTGTCTCAAAATTTCTCCTACCAGTTTACTCAATTTGGTTGAGAGTACTTTGTCTACTTTGGTCAGTAAACTTCGTATGGAGGTGACCTTGTGTCAACCTCTATTTAAATTGGTGTTATTTATCCATCCTATTTCCCAATTATCCTCTAATGCAAGCCCTTGTGATTTCACAAAATGGCTCTAGACCTATGGATTCTTCGATAGAACCTTCTTCAGCCAACTGGTCCGACTTTTCATTACCTGCAGTCCCCTCATTTGCCGGCACCCATATCTCATATCTAACCTATCAACCTATTAAGTGATTCTTCACAATTTTGATTCGCCTAGTTGTTGGATAGCTAATATCTCAAAGCAAAATTATTTTTATGTTTTTATCTATACAGTCTATAGCGGCAATCGACTCTGTTTTTGAAACACAGACTATATCAAGGCTCAAGAACTTTTTTTTTCTATGCCAGTCTATGCCAGCCCCAGTGTCTTAGTTTTTTTATCGGTTAACCAAATTTCTCCAGACTTCTCTGTGAAATCACCTGGATGGGATGATGATGTTCACTCATCCAGTGGATATGTTCTCCGGTGTAATGCTATCAAACCTTGAGTAAAATATGGGCTCCTCTAGTATTGTCCTAATTGTATCAGTGTGTCCTCTTCGAAAATTGTTTGGAGACTATAAGTCTCACAATTTCAACCTAAGAATCTTCATCATCTACTCCACCTTCATAATAAGTTCCGAAGGAGGAATGCCGTCCCCGCGTGCTCTTCGTTGCCTCGGTAATGAAGATGTTTATTACCGGCAAAAGAAATGAGCTACTCAACACAAAAATATACGCTTCCATTTGAGTTTTGATATAAAATATCTATCTCAATGTAACATGTTGTTACTATTAACTTCATAATGAATTAAACAACTATAACAAGATTTCATAATTAAACTTATATATTACCACATTTAGCAATTGATATGCAAATTAAAATATTATTGAAACAATTTTTGTATTTACTGATAATTACATTCTAATTTACATCCGTTTCTCTAGAAATTATTAAAACGACTGTGTTCATGAACCTTTATAAGCTTTTCAAGAGTAAAAGTAATATTCTGTAAATAAGCAGATATACCCATGTTAATGTTAACCGGTTATAATTTAAATCAAGGCTGCTACTTAATTGTAATTGGATGAAAATTATTATCAACATGTTGATATGAATTTTTTTTCATGTCATTCACATACATTGTATAAGTAATATGATATGAAATGTATAATTACAATAAGGAGTCGGCAAAAGATTTAAGTACCTACAATTTTTTATACGGTTAACCATTTTTTAGATAAATCTCGAACATTCCATAACACTCAGCCATTAATATAATATATAGTTATTATCATATGGCTCTTGTCTAACAATTCAATTTATCTGCTTTTAATACAATGTTCAAATATTTTGGCAGTACTGTTTTTACCAGATATGGGTCCGTAGTTCTCAAGCTGTGATTTCCGACCGGATTTAAATATAGGAGTGATCATTGAGCATTTCCATTATGATTTATTATGCGTCTTAGATGATTTAAAATAATAGAGTGAATTATTTTTAACGTTATTTTTGATGTAATTTCGTCTGGGCCTGGAGCTGTGTTATTTTGAGGTTGGAAATTATGGTTATTAATTCATTGTTTGTAGCCGGGCGCAAAATATTGTTTGATTGATGTTTAAATCAGTTGTTTCATTCTTGGGTAAGTCTTGTTGATCAATACGTTTACGAAGGGTACAGGAAAAGAACCGGCTAAGTCAAAAATTTGGCGATTATGAGATATTTTGCCGTGTTATAGCAAAAACCCCGTACTTTATGTCCCCAAATTGAAAGAGGAAAAGACACGGCTGAGTAACTATGTAGGGCCTACATTGTAGGCAGTCATTTAATAATGATGTACAGCAAATAGGAAAGAAACAGCAAAGTCCACAGTGTCGTTTAATACAAAACATTTTTTACTGTTATTGTTTTCGAATTGTTCAGTTTTCTTTAAGTCCAGGAACTGTTCTTTTGCCTTTCTATTGTGTTGTTTGCATAGAAAACTGTGCCCTGTATAAAGTAAAGGCAACATTGTACTCAGAAACCAACATAGACTTCACTAGAAATATCAAACAAACATTTAGTAAATGTAAACAAACAATTAAAAATCACTGAAGCTGTAAGTAGCTTGACGCTTCTTACAGCTTGTACGTGATAAGCTCATAAATGGCTACATTAATTTATGACACATTTAGGTAATTGAGAGCATATTTTGGTGTTAGGACATCATCGGGTTTTTAGGACATCATCGGGTTTTCTAGGACATCATCGTATTTTTAGGACATCATCGGTTTTTTTAGGACATTATCAGGTTTTAAGTACATTATGTATTGTGTGGTAAGTGAATATTACTGGTTATTCATAATTTTATTTAACATATCTCCATTTAGAGTTAATATCCAATTTTTAATTTTTGATTTAAAATGTTTAATATTTCTTGAGTTTTTAAACTCTATAGGAACTTGATTATAAAGTTTAGGACCCAAGTAGTCAAAACAACGCTGCCCTATAGATTTATCTCGTCTAGGTAGGATATATACATTTTTCTTATAACGAGTTTCATGAAGGTGTTCTGGACAAATCAGTTGATTTTTATTTTTCTGGAAGTACATCATTTTCATACAATAAATTTGTCTAGCATCCATCAAACCACTTAGATTATGAATATCATGACTGGGAAAAGTGATATTTTTTCGAAAAATTATTCTGATTATCCATTTTTGAATAAGATTTAATTTTTGTAGGTGGCAGTTATTGACTCCTCCCCATGCAAGAATTCCATAGTTGATTTGGGATTGTGCTAATGAGTAATACATACTTTTCAAGTTATTATTTTTTTTCTCCAAGTTTTTGGCACTGGCAGAGCCAACAGGCCAGTTATATTCTTTCAAGTTATGAACATCTAAGAATTCTCTCAAGTATCTTAATTTAGACAGAAGACCCCGTAATTTTAGAACTATATTTTTAATATGCAGATCCCATTTTAGATGACGATCTATTATAACACCTGAGTACTTACTGAGTGCTTCAGGTATTTTCATATTCTTATGAATTTCGAGTGAACCAAAATTTGGAAGGCCTGTGGTATAGGATGCAAATGGCATATACTTTGTTTTATCAACATTTAGTGTAAGTTTGTTAAATTCAAGCCATTTTGTCACAGTTTGGGAATCTTTTTCAGCTGTATTCTTGAGTGCTCTCCACGTTTTCTCAGTATAAAATATGGCGACGTCATCAGCAAAACTTATGATTCTGCCTTTAGAATTTAGATGTAGTAAGCCGTTAATGTACACTGTAAATAGAACTGGTCCTAGTACAGTACCTTGTGGTACACCAAAAGTAACAGTTTTAGCTTCACTTATGACATCAGCAACCTGAACATATTGTATTATGTTACTTAAAAAACTATATTAAATAAATATGTTAAAGTTCATTTCTATTTTATATTGAAAGTTTCTATACTTTGAAACCTTTGAATCGGTTTTTCTTGGTTTTATAAAATTGTGACTAAGCCGGTTCTCTTACTGTACCCTCAATATGGTTTCACTCCTATTTGTGAAAAAATTATTGAATTCATTGAATAATATACACTTATCACATAGAAATAAGAAATGTTTCATAAAAATCCTTGGACTAACAGTAATCAAGAAAATCAATCACAAATTTCACCATAAACATAAAAAATTAAACTTCGATATGTTTAACACGACACTTATCTAAAGAAGACTAGCTAAATAGTGGAGATTTATATTTAAAAATACCTCACACAGTAGATCTAAATTTCACCACCTTGGAGTTGCTGTTAAGGTGCCACTGAAGAAAGTGGAACTTCCGGATGGAATGGATATTTTGTCTTTATCCTCATGATTCTTTCGCGTTTTTTCCAATTGTGTGGAATTTTCATTCAAACTTTGTTTGATTTTTAAATATAAGTTATAAGCTAATCCAATATTTAAGTCTGACTTTATAAATAAAAAAAGATTCACACTTATACCCGACTCAATTATATGAAAAAAAAAACAATAATAAAATCTAACAATAAAATAAACCTGATAAACATCAATAATTAATACCCAGTAAAAAAGCGGTGTTCGTTGTGGTGAGAGCGTGCCGTCTACCGGAAAATATAAACTAATAGTATATCATTAAGATGATATTGTAGGTTGTTAACCTAATTTACAAATGGTTCTTGATTACAGTTTTGGGCCGATGCAATTTGCAGCTAGCACTTAACATGTAATTTGGAAGGTGTGTACGGTGTGTTTTTTTTGTGTCTACATCGTCCATAGCACGTTAACTTCGTTGACATAATTGTATGGGAGTATTCGCTAATGAGTGTATTATTTTCTAACCAATAATTGTATCTGAATCACCTGGTTTTAATATGACAGGTATTTTATTTTATATTATAGGACAAATGTGATCGAATTATTTATCAAATAACAATGAGTTGTTGAGCTTAACAAAAATATGATGTTTTCTCAATGTTGATGGTTAGTGGTGGGCAAAATCATAACTGTATTAGATTATTTTATGAATTTTACTTTTCCCATTATTAGTTTTTCGTTAACGTATTTACAGTTAGTTTTTGGAACTTTAGTTTTTCACGCCAGGTTATGTTTGAGCGACCAGGGGTCGCGACGCGAAAGATCTGACCGTTACGCGTTACGTTACGCTACGTTATGTCCATTACTTCGTTATGTGCCTTGCTTTTGCGTGCTTGTGCCTCCTTAGTCTCTCTCTCGTTTACGAAGCAGCGATTCATAATAATAAATATGCTCCTGCCCTGATTCGAACCCGGGCCGCCCGCATGCAATGCGAGCATTCTAACCACTGAACCACCGATGCTATATTGAAATTCTATGCATAGCTGGTATTCGCAGTGCTAGTGATCTACTTGAATTTGTTCGGATAAATTTTTACTATTATTTCCATAATTTTTTTCGAGCGATTAAGGGGTCTAGCTACTTTTCGAAATACAGGGTGTTGAAATTTTGAATGTTTTAATTCGATAACTTTAAAATGGATGGATAAATTGATTTGACATTTGGCAGGTAGTTTTTAAATGTAAAAGGGCATATTTTTAAAGAAATTGTAGTTTGTGCAACTAGTGTGGATATGATGGCCATATCGCACGAGAACGAAGATGGAGCACGACGCCGTAGGCGGAGTGCTCAATCGTTCAAGTGCGATATGGACAATCCACACGAGTCGAGCAGCATATTTTTTCTACGACCCACTTAGGAAAAATCTAGAAAATAAAAATTTCTATAAACTGTAATATAACTTCAAATTAAAAATTTAACAATTCAATTTTATGTTTCCACTAATTTTGTGGTAAACGAATGTCCAATTTGTATAATGCTACGGTTTCCTTTTTTAAATATACGATGCTGTTATAAGTAGATGTTGCCAGTCGGACTCCCTCATGGAGGGTACCGTACCATTATCTATAATAATGAATATTCTGCTAAATATTTCAAACGTCTACCTGTTGTCGTTATTAATATCAAGCAGAATGATTATTTAAAAATAAAATTAACAATAAAAAAAATTCCTCGCGTGGAATCGAACCCGGGTCTACCGCGTGAGAGTCTGGTGTGCTTACTACTCAACCACTAAAGAATATGCAAATTGTTTATCTATAACGTCAGATGTATTACATAACTTTTGCTTAAAAGGAACTAAAGTTCCTACCGTGTGTCCCGCGACACGTTCTACTTTTTTTTTGAGAAAATGCAAAAAGAGGTCGATTTTTATTTCAAGGGGGACATTTATGTCATCTATACTGTTCAAGATTACAGTTAATATTTATAGAAAAGATTTTAAGTTAGTGAGTTATTGTAATTTGTCATAAAAATATTAGAATTGTCAGTACAATAAAATTTGTTATAATCCTAAATCTCCAAATCTTATTTTAATACTGAGTACAGTAAAATTTGGTTCGAGTAAACAGTACGTCCGTTCCCTTTAGATATTTTCTTATTACTGGTTAAGTCTTAAGAAAACCTTACAATCAACTATCCTACACCCCTCCCCTCCTCTCTGTCACTATTATCAATAAAATTGAAATATGGAAAGTATTAAGTGTGATACATCATTGAAATGGTAATTTTGTGAGTGATTTTACCTACGACCCCCCTGTAATCAGTCAATAACACACAGTCGGCATCAATGTAATGATATCTATTACGCACGATAAAAAAAAAAACCATAGCTGTAAAGTAAATCGCACGGCTTCCTCAGCAACATCTTAGCAGATGTCAATAGACGTCGCCATTTTATTCAAAATTTACCATTTGAAAACATTCGATATTGCCACGAAAAGCCAAAAAGGGCTAAGTATGTATTGATTATAATTGAAAAATGGACTTTTGATTATCAATAATATAATACCTATTAATAATGATTAAACGTTAGTTCTTTAATGTGCTTCTTTCATTGGTAATAGAGTAATTGAGATGGAGATAAAAATTTACCAAGCATCTCTAATAATGTAACTGTTGTTTCTTATGCTTCAACAAGCAAAGGAAGCGATTCATGATTTATGTTTAATAACTATGTACTGTTACTATGATAGTATATTACGTAACGTGTGTGGTAAGAAGCATTTTACGTACGATGCCGCGTAGCGGCGAATGCGTAATTCCGTGAGTGCGTAAAATGCTTCACAACACGAGTTACGTACTATACTTTACCTACGACCTACTTGTACTTGTATTTATAATCTTATTATCAAGAATACTTGAACAACATCAACAATAGATATTTTTAATAACTTTATTGTTTAACATTTGATCCCATTATAATAGTTATTATAATAATTGTTTACCTAATGATCCTCCCCCTGTAATCAGTCAATAACACACAGTCGGCATCAATGTAATGATGTTGTCCATTAGTGTTGTCCATTAACTTCCATGCACGAATATAAATTATCCTCAAATCTTGTCTGCCGTTTTGGAGCATTTCTGAAGCTATTTGACGACATTTGGTAATTATACAATCACGTAACTCTTCTAAGAAACCTGGCTGAGTGGCGTATATTTTACTTTTCAGATATCCACATAAAAAGTAATTTAAGGGGGCCAGATCAGAGAATCGTGGGAGCCATTCAATAAATCCTCTCCGTCCAATACAATGTCTAAAAAGTTCTCATTTAAGTACTGATAAAACGCTGCAGCAAAATGTGGATTAGCCCAGTTCTGTTGAAATATTAGGTGATCTTCAAGGTATCGGTTATCGTTTTCTTTTATGTCTGTTAACATTGGATCAATGGTGTTTTCGAGTAATTCCAAAGTTAAGTAGCTACCAGTTAAATTACCTGGTGAAAAAATGGACCAACAATACGAACGCCAAATATTCCAGCCCAAACGTTCAGCTTGAGTAAGCGTTTCATGAAATATTCTTGGATTGGAATCTGACCAGTACCGACAGTTATGTCGATTGATAGTTCCGTTAACATAAAAACTGCATTTATCCGAAAAACAAATGTTAAAAAAAAAATGTGTATCTTGTATAGCATCCTCGCTCATGATTTCACAAAATTGCAAGCGGTGATCAAAATCGTCTTCGTTAAGTTCCTGAACTTAATACATTTTATAAGGATGAAATTTGTTGTCTTTTAAAATTCGTCCGACGGTACGTTGACTTACTCCACATAATTCTGTAAGCTTTCTTGCACTAAGAGTTGGATTTGCAACAGCTTATTCTAAAACGTCTACCTCCACATATTCGTTTCTTATTGAATTTTGAATCTGCCTAACCGAAAGATGTCCCTCTTGAAATAAAAATCGACATCTTTTTGCATTTTCCCAAAAAAAATGTGTCTCCAAGATATGCGATCTGCTTCGTTTTCGGTGCAGTGATCGTCCGGTTGCTTTCCATGCGCTTTTCTTCCGACTTTAGGTGTACTTTTCTGGAGAGCTTTCGCTGTTTCGGCTCGAGTATGGTGTGGCAGAGGATGATCGGGTCCGAGGTCAGGAGATTGAAATGAAATTGAAAAATGCATGTATTATGTACATCGTGTACAATATTTCGGGATGGGTCGGGTTGGATTTGCGTTTGAAATTTTCTCATCTGTGGTTGAGGCTGTGAAGGAAAATTCCTCTGGAATATGCCTGGTGGAGTTGAGTTTCAGAGTTTGTGATGACTATGATTAGGGATGCTGGAGTATTGTTGGCTTCGAAGACGGTTTTCCAGCATTTGAAGATCTTTGAGGAAATCACAAATCCCTTCATTGTAAATGTTTTTGTCAACCATGGGTATGACAAAAGGGAAGTTATGGGGGTTGTTTTTTGCTAAAGTGCTTCTCTTGGGAGTGGGAGTTTGAGAGTGGAGAGGTGGGCATACCACATACCTCCAATGGCGTTTTGGATTTCTAGTTAAAGAATTTTGGAGTAAATGTACCTCGGAATTTTGAGGAGGGCAGTGCGATTTGGATTAGCTTTGAGAAATGAGATTTGGCTTCTTAGAATTTCATTTCTGATCAGAAGGATGAGAAGTTCCTTAAGAAAGCAGAATTTCAATGGGAGATTACGGAGGTTGAGGGTCTAAAAAGGAGTTGTTGAGAGTGAAGAAATTTAAGAGGAGGATTTGGACGGAGAAGTCCGATTTGAGGCTTCGTGCTCCATGGACAGAGGAGGCCTGTGGAAAGCGAAATGATGAGGAATAAAGCGGCCTGTAGAAAGCAAGAAAAGGTAGAAGCTGCTGGAGATTTGGCTACTTGGGGGAGTGTTTGCTGGTAGATATTTGGGACTGTTTGACAGTGTGTTCAGGATGGCTGCTTTCGAAGATTGGAAAAGTTTCTCAAGTTTGGTTGTGCTGGAGGGCGTCTCCAAAATGTTGTTGATGTGTGAAAAGTATCAATTTTTTTGGAACAAATGTTCGACAAGCGGCCGAAACACTGAATAGCGGACTGCTACAGTGTGAGGTCTAAACAAACAAGACATTGGTATAATTGCGATATGGACAATCCACACGAGTCGAACAGTATATTTTTTCTACGACCCATTTAAGAAAAAATCTAGAAAATAAACATTTGAATAAACTGTAAAATAAATATAACGTACAGTTTTAATGTACAATTTGTAAAATGTTACGGTCTCGCTTTTTAAATATGCGATGTTGTTATAAGTAGATGTTATTTCAAGCGTCTCCCTGTTGTCGTTATGAATATCAAGCAGAATAATTATTTAAAAATGAGATTACCAATTGAAAAAAAACTTCTTCACGGGGAATCGAACCCGGGTCTACCGCATGAGACTGATATGTTTACCACTCGACCACCGAGGCTTATTACAATTGAACATCATGCTTATATAAGAACTGACGTCCATCGGTAGTCCCTTAAATACCCATTTTATTCTGTTTTTAGTATTTGTTGTTAATTTGTACGGATCATTCTACTTAAGTTTATTTTTGTAAATGAATATTCTTGATCCAGTGCTTCTGAGAGAGACTTTTTTCGACAAGTTATTTTGACGTTTCTTTAAATTGAAAAAAAGATGAGTGACGAGTACTAAACGCGAATGCTGATTGGTGGATTTCATGTACGTTCTAGGATGTATATGAATAAATCATATCCATCCAGTTAACCGATATGGCCTACAATTCCATTCTGTAAACTGTGCAGGAAATGGATAATACACAGTGGGTGTAGAAAAAAACATTTGAACACCATTTTTTGGAATGTTGCTATGATAGCAATATGTTTTCTATAACAATACCTATATTTGCAGAAACGCACTGATTGTATAGTGTTGTCTATTGAAAAATACATTTCTATCCTATAATTTATGGACGCTACTGGTACGCGAAGTAACCTTTCACACCTTAACTTCTATTCGAAATTTTTTTGCAAGAAAAGATGGAGGGTAAATTTAATCCAATAAATTTGTACTTCTCCGTCGCTGTGTTCTGGTAGTACAGCCGCCACGATGTACAAACGGACACCATTCTCCCCTTCGTCCCACCTGCAACAATAGATTTATTCATAAGTGATTCATCATAGGAGGCCTAAGAGGAGATTTATCAAGTATGCTGTCAAGTTATGTTAGGATAAAGGACGTATGGAAGACGGGACGATCCAATGGCGTATATCACCTGGTAGTATTATTATGAAAAATGTAAAATCACTTAAAGTTAATTATTATAGTAGGTATGTCTTTACTACTAACGTTTATATACTATTTGGTTGTATTTACTTATGAATAATTGGCAGTTCTGGAAGAACGCACGTGAATTCCCGTTAGGATAACCATTCTACCTGTGACATAATTAGGGTACGTTAAGCTGTCACTCGAAAACTGACCTGTTTAAAAAGTGTTTCTTTGGGCAGAGATGAGTTGCGCGCAGCGGTTATTTTCTACCTGAATACGAGTAAGAACACCAAAATTAGGAGCCGAATTACGCGCAACAAGATAAACACAAAATTAAGGAGATTAAGGAAATATAAGCTAAATTAAATGGTGAAGGTATTTGTACATTTATTTCAGAAATAATACACTAACCTAACCTAACCTAACTCCACCAGGTTAAGCTATTAGGGCAGTCCCGATAACAGAACAGATTGAACAAACTGGACGGCAATTCGAGTGCGGGATTAATATACCTGCGAGTGTCGGACGGGAACTCAAGTGTATTATATTGGTCATTAAGGAACCTGACGGGAATTCGCGTGAACCGTTCTGGAAGGTTTCGCTGGTAACTAAGCTTCTTGCAGCAAATTTAAAAACAATATTTATTATTCAAAACGAACTGGTCTGAAATAAAAGTTTGTCTGCACCAGGGGTACTAATAGATATATACCCTCGGGCGACTTACGAACCCTTAACCCTTGTGTCAGAGGCTCTCGGATTTGTAGGATTGTCGTTCTCAAGACATAATCATCTTTTTAGTACCTACTTTTGATACGCAAATAACTTTTAAATTACGTATAGAAAGCAATGAGAGGAAACTTATTAAGTTTATATAAATAAGTTATCATCAGGTGTAAAATAGAATTTGGTGCAGTGGTACCACTATTGAAACAGATTATAAAAAGCTCATCACTACTTTTTATTTATTCAAATATCAATAGTTGTGATTTTTTTCCCAAAGTTCCAGTTACGGACCTACCGGACGTGCTGTATGTTTGATGATTAAAACTAGTTGAGATTCTGTCTACTCCTTTTCAGGTAACCAAATATTTTCGAATAGACGATAACGACGCCGACAATGACGACTACATTGAAAGGAAACATTCTATTATAAAGTAAATGTTGGTAGAAACAGACAGCAAGTTATGTATGATAAAGAGGTATTGTGTCTAGTATCGATGAGCATTCCATAGGAAATATGTGTTTTTGGATGACTTACTACAATGACATTTTTAAGCTCATCATAATATCCACTTTGGTATTTTAATATAATTTTATTTAAGGAGCCAACATCTTTTTTATTTTTTCTAATAATATTTCATATTATCAAGGCGGATATTGTACATAATTTTTCATCTTTAATGATAAAATGTGTGTTTTACAAAATGTACAGTCTTACTGACTTGTAGCTAAAAAATTCTCTCTACTCAAATACAACATTCTACAGGTATCCGAATGTGAACTCAAATTACATGCTTCTAAGCAGCTGTCTATTTGTGAGCAGCAATATCTCAAATTCTTCATAGATGCAAAATATAACAACTTTAGCAGACAATATGATTATTTTCAAACATAGATTAGTAAACGATATAGGTCCTTTGGATGTGTGTCATAAGTTTCAGGTACTACACATGTGTATCCGAAAATTTTGTCTCCTTGAGTCCTGTATCTCACAGTCCGGTACGATGTGGCTTAAAGGTCCTGATTTCCATGCCAAAAAGTCTGCAGATGACATCCCATTGTATAAAGGTGGTCTCACTCGTTAGTAGACAGATTTTACTCATCACTATAATAATAATAATAATAATAATAATAATATATATTGCTCTTCGGTATTACAATTTATAAATGAACAAGGCAGGGAGATTGTTACAAATTGTTTGCTTATTATGGTTATCTAGCAGGTCTCCTAATAAGAATTTGTAACAAGAATTATATGTGCTGAGTAGAATTTTATTTATATCTTCCCTATAGTTGTGGCTCAAGAACTTAGATAAGATATATTCTTTTTCAATGATCCCTATATGGGCAATATTTAATTCGAGCTGGCAATATTTTCCTAAACAAGCTTGAAATTGACTAATCCAATTATATTTCAAATTGACATTATCAGCGTTATATAGTTTTTTTTTTCAAACGGACAAGAGCTTTGTGAGTGTATCTGTTGTTCTCAT
>CAJUYG010000023.1:119410-147020 GCA_910591675.1 Galerucella calmariensis | reverse complement strand
TTTTTTCAAACGGACAAGAGCTTTGTGAGTGTATCTGTTGTTCTCATGATTGGATATCCTATTCAGAAGCTCTATAGCTTGCTTTATGATAAAATCACCCAGCTTAGAAATATTAACCTCAGTTCGGATTACATATGCGGCTGTGCAGTTTTGTAAAAAAGTAGGTTTTTCCAAAAATTTGTTTGCATTTTTTCAGCTTCTAAGTAACGTAGGGTCCAAATACTGCTAGCATATGTGAAAGTTGGTACGACTACGTTATTATATAGGGTTTTAATTGAGGTTATGTCTGAAATGTGTGAACAATTTATGGTTTTTAGAACTAAACCCTGGGACAGTCTTGCTTTCTGCTCACGGCTTTTGAGGTTGTTCATGAAATGTCTATTAAATGAAAAAATCACACCTAGATACTCGTAGGAATTCACTATTTCTATTTTAGAGCTTTTATATGTGAATTGCGGTTGTTTACCCAAGTTAGATCCTCTCCGGAAGACAATAATTTTTGTTTTTGACGTGTTAAGTTCAAGATTGAATTTATCGCAGTATGACTCTAAGATTTTTAAATTATGAGACATTTCAATTTGTGACTCAGCAAATAGGGCTAGGTCGTCTGCATACATTAGCATGTTAATGTTAGTTGTTTCATCTAATGTAGCTCCTTCACTTTTATGTTTTTTGAAATAGCTATCCAGATCAGAGATAAATATGGAAAAAAGAAGGGGACTAAGCGAGTCACCTTGTTAGACACCTTCCGTTATTTTAATTTTATCTAAGACATTGCCGTTTTGTTCTATATAAAAATGTGCTGAGTTACATAAGGAAAGAAGAATTCTGAGGATTCTTGAACTAACACCTTGTAAATAAAGCTTTTCCCAGAGTACGCTATAATCCAAAGAATCAAAGGCCTTTCTAAAATCAACGAATAAAACAAAAAGTTTCCTTGAGGAAAGACGTAAATAGTTATTAATAATTGCATGAAATATAAAAATATTATCGTTGCAATAGCGAGATTTACGAAAGCCTGATTGGCATTCTGGTAGTATTTCACTGTTTTCCGCGTAGTTTGTAAGTCTGATATTGATAAGTTGTGTAAATAATTTTGTTTTGTGGTTAAGAAGCGTTATGCCGCGGTAATTGTTTGGGTCGCCTAGTGGTCCTTTTTTATGGAAGTGAATCATTTTAGAAATTCCCCATTTAGGGGGTATTCTTTCTTCACGTAAGATTCTATTGAATATATTTTTTAAATGGAATATCCAATCAATGGGCAGATTTTTGTAAAATTCGTTAGATATTATTATCATCGCCAGGTGCTTTATTATTCTTTGCTAGGTTTAATACATGATATATCTCTTGTATGGTGAAGGGATTATCCATATATGGATGTAATACATTTGTGAATTGGGTGTTTACGAGTGGGGTGTGCTGATAAAAGTCTTTATAGAAAATTAAAAATTGATCCATTTCTATAGCACTTTTTATGTTTTTATTTTTATTCAATTTTATTTCCATCCAGAATTCGTTGGGATTTTTTATGTTTTCAAATTTCACTATCTGATTTTTTGGTAAACACATTTCTTATGTTTAATTAGTTTTTTATACTCTTTTTTAGCTGTGTTGTAAACTCTTATATTGTTAGGGATAAAATTACTTTTCTCAAGACTTTTCTTTGCAGAGTTGAGCTGTTTTTTTAAATTGACACACGAGTTAGACGTATATATTTTTTCCATGTTCAAAAACCTACAGGATTTAATAATAGCATCATTTAATTTATTATCTATTTGTTCAATATCATCTGTGTTTTGATTTAAGTTGTACTGTGATATTATATTCTTATATGCTTGCAATTTTGAAATCTCCCATTTGTACCTTTTTGCAAGGGTTCGGGAGTTTGGCTTTAAATATACGACACCTAAGATAAAATATGTAAAATTTATATGTATCCTTATAAATAGCCACATGTTACAAGAATCGACAATTTCAACAGATTTTATTTCCTTGATATTCTTGGAAATCAGTATTAAGATACCTCCGCTACCCCTGCCACTTTGTTTATCTCTTAGAGCTGTGCTACAGTGAAAGCTATAGTTAGTCAGAAACTCAGGAAGTGCAGGGTGAGCGGAGGTAATCCAAGTTTCTACAAAGCCTATTATGGGGAATTTACATAAATTACTAATATCTCGCGGATCGAAATCATTCAAACTATTTATACCTTGACAATTCCAAAACAGAATATTTAAGTGGTTAGTGTCAGAGTTGTTCACCTTATTATTTTTTTTAACGAGAAAGAAGTCCAAACCACCGCTTTTAACTACATTGGCGTCTTTTTTCTTAGTTAAACGTTTCCTCTTCTGGCTTTGCTTTGAAGTTGAGGAAGCTTGAGTTTGGTTTCCGGACTCGTCTTCTTCCGAAGGAGAGTCTTCTGCAGGCAACTTCTGTATACTATAGTCTTGATTCTTCTGTACACTATAGTTTTGATTCAATGATTGACTTTGATCCTTGGCTTGGGGTTTAATATTATTATTAACATAGCATTAACATTGTGTATTAATTGTTCCCGGAATTCTCGGCATAATTATTTTTACCTGTTATGACAATAATGATTACTAAATTATTCGGATAAGTAAATAGGGTTCAAACCGGCACGTCAGGTAGGTGCGCCTATGGAATCGGCTGCTAAAAATGATTTATTACTATCAACCAATTTCAAATCGAGTATAGACTTGATTGTTTCTAATAAGAACTGCTTTACCTTGTGCCTTTAAACCATTTGCGATCTTTCTGTTTTCCATTTTTTTAATATAGTCTTCTTTATTCATATCTTCGTTAACACTAAAGGATGTTCCTTTTAGGCTACGACAGTTTCTTAAAAGTTCATATTTTTTGTGCAGTGATACCAAACTCAACAGGATTTGCCGGTTTTTATTTTCTTTTTTTCCCAACCTTCGTACGTAATTGATTTCATTGTAATCTATATTTATTTTAATCTCTTTTTTACAAAATTCCACTATGGTTTGTAGTAGTTCTGCATTGTGTTTTTCAAATTCTTACTCATCACTATTGACAGTTGTATGTCAGTTTTTATATTGCCGTCTGAGAGAAGTATGATGGTTACTGTTATCGTGACATATTTGGTAAGTTAGTAATTAAGGGTGTGTTTTTTTGGCTTTGGATAGCATGATCTATTCAGCCACAAATTTATTGTACTGTTTGTTATAATAGTCAGCATAGGAGGTTAGGCATAGTATTTAGATTGTACAAGTGATGTTACTTGTAATTATTGATATCATTGATTCACAAAAACAACTCTCCTTCCCACGCAAGAAGATATTTTCAAACAATTATATAACTATATTTATTACTAAATCCTTCATTTACCATTTTCAAATATGTTGATGAGTATTTGACTAATTTCTTTTGGCGTATAAGGAGTCCGAAGGAATAGTTTATGTAATAAGTAGGGTCAAATGCAGTCTTACCATGCGGGTCATACGATTCAACAAAGACATACTCACCGTTTTTGTTTTCTTTTATTGCGTTTAATCATAACTTCCAAGAATAAGACAGACTTATGCAATTTTGACAGGAGAAAAAAGGATAAGTATTAAGTTTTCAGCGATTCTAAAAAGTCTTTCACCAGCGAAGTTTTTATTTAAATGTCAGTTTTGTGACTTTGTCAATTCACAAGTGACAATATGAATAATACGAAGCAATTTTCCGGTTTTCTGCATCCTCAAGCAAAAAATGTTACTTAATTTGACAGATTATTTCGAGAATGAATGAAAAAGTGGAAATACGTCAACCAGTGTGCAGGAAACATCAACCATCAATCTTTTCTCCGGCTATAATTGTAATCTCACATTTTAGTAACCTCTGTGTCTTATGATTTGATACATATTGTTAGTGTCCTTTGAGCCCGCACGATAACAGCGCTTTTGACTATTGGGCGGAGTAGAATTCAATGAGACCTCTGGCGGAAAAAATTGTAACTGTCGCAACGAGTAAAATAATTCGTTTTGCATTGTTTTCGTATTATATGCAAGTCAACGTAATTACCATGAATTCCTACTTTATTTGTTTAATTTTGTGTCAGTGACAAGTTTAAAACTGTGTTTTTCTATTTAACTCAACTGTCATCACATCTGAGGTGATATTCTTTTATAATCAGGAGATATTTGGAAGATGTTATGTTATTCTATTTTTTGTTTTCATTGCAGATCGAAGAGAAAATAAGTCGGTATTAGAGATTTGAAATATTATTCAATAGAAACGTACCTTCCCTGCTACTTTTGTAGATATGACTATATCAACAATAAAAATAAAAAAACACGAAATTAGACCTAAAACTGAGTTGTACTTTTCACAAATATCAACCATACCTATTACTCCAAGAATAAAAATATTAGGATTCAAAATTTGCTTTAATAACACAAAATACTGAGGCACAATCAAAGAAAGAGCAAAAGTTTTACAAAACACACACTGAAAATAACTAGAGCAGCAAAATAAAACCACCTAAATATCAAATGGCTTATACGGCAGCAGATTTGTTTTACTCGTTGCTAAGATGACATTGACATTTCAGAGCGCCATCTATCGAATTCTACTTTTCCCAATACCTTTCGAAATGTATTTTTCCACGGAAATTATTACAAGGTAAATACAGTATTTATGAACAGTACTGAACTTATAATTATTTTATTGTTTGAAGTAATACATATTATTGATCTTTATTACAAATTCTATATGTGCTCCTCCTCGCTCAAGACAGACTTCATACCGATGTTCCAAGTTTCTCGTCATGCTATGGAATAGGGGTTGTCTTAGGTCCACGAATGGCATACTTGAACTCATTGATGATTTGTGGCGCCCGTTTAAAATTTTAGGTTTAGCCATGCCCCAAATTTATGCGTCTGGAGATATGAGGTGTGGAGAATGTGAAGGATAGGGGAAGTCATGAAGTCCCGTATCGCATACTTCCACCATTACGTCGGCCGCAAAATAATCCTCTTTCAGAAACACTCTATTCTCTATACCTAACACTATTCTTAACAATTGGGCCCTACTAATACATTGTTAAAAGTTTACTCGACAGGTCTATACTAGATAACTTGTATTTAACAGCGCGCACATAGATACACCTATACTTCATTTCTAGTACTGTTTATTTTTTGGGACTATACTGTACATTCAGATATCCACTGCTGCAGCCAATTAATAATAATTATAGGAAAAAAATTAACACGAACAATATAAGAGATAGCTTTCATCGGTCTTTTGCTTATTCAATATTTAACCAACATTCCTAAAATATTTAATTTCAGTATAACCACTGTTCAAACGCAGCATAGGTACAACTTTGGAATCTTACGAAATAAAGCATATAAATTATTTTTACAAAGAGATGTTTATCTTAAAACCTGAATTGGGTATCATATGTTCACGTCTGAACATCAAAAACTATATAAATATATTTTTTATTCATGAATAGCTTTTATCAAAAAATAATATTAATGTGGACAGGTATTAATAATCTCTTATTCATATACAATAATTGATCTAAAAGCTCATTTGTAATATTTTGTGAAAAGTAGATTTTTGAACTTGTGCTAATAGTGGATCGTGGAGTTGTTTGGTCAAATTATTTTGGAAACATTCACAAAATTTTTTTTATCTAATTATCTATCTTCAAAGTACCTTGTATATCAAGAATTTGTAGCGCTTAAAAAGCGTTGAAACAAGTGCCTTAACAATCACTTCATTTCACGCTTTCCATAAGCCAATAAAGTGAATTATAGTGCAATTAGTTCATACCTTTAACGGAAAAAATATCAAATTACCATTGAGTTTCAGTAGTTGTTCCTATCAAAAATATGGATAGTGGAGATTCCGATTTTGAGTGGTGCATATGTCCAGTTACTAACAGAACTGCGTCATGTACAGTTCAGGTAACTGGTCCGATAAGCAAGGCCGGTCCTTGTAAAGTTCCAAAAACTTAATTGTCATCTCTTAGGCCAACGTGAAGCCATTGTATTAGTACAGTATTACACAAATATGAAGTGTTAACAATTTAAACAATAAACAAACATCTAATAATGAGTTGTCCACACGGAGTGGTGGGGGGGTAGCAGGTTATCTACTCCTCCTGTAAGTCAACCTGCCAGGACAGTTGAGAGGCAACTTGCCTGTGATTTACAAGTGTGGTCGTCCACACGAGGCAGGTTACTTGCCTCAGGTTACCTGTTCCAAGTAACCTGCCCACCTACTGGCCTCGTGTGAACGCGGCTTTAAGGAAACAGCTTTATATACAATGGGGCTAGTGGACACCACAGGAACTGGAAAACGAAACTGTAAGTAGTCAGTCAGTCAGGGAATCTTGCGCTACACCTTCCGACATGAAGCTGGGAGCACAACTCCTCGGTAGGACGTACAATGGATAACATGTGGCCTATGTATTGTGGGCCTAAACTCACCCTCCCTAATGGTAACTTTATGCCACAGAACGCTACACGTTCAACAGCTCTCTAATTATTTATTTCTCCATCGTTAACACCTCGAAACTCTTATGATCTACCATAAGTTTGTCAACAAAACATAACTTCAAGACCAATTTGTAGCACTATCAGCTTACCATGCCACAAACTCTCAATAGCTTAGGAAAAATAACAAGTTCATGTATACTTTTTACAAATACACCAGTCCAAAATACAACTGATCAGTCGATTATAGAACGAACCAAATTGAGCGTACGAAAGACTAATTTTCGTCATGCTCTGCGCACCTTCCAAAACGCCGCCATATTGCCAATCATATGTTTAATGATTTGAAAGACTTTCATAACTATAACCTACACAACCAAATCTTACTTGTTGTAATCGTTTATTTTTGTAATAAATTGTAAACTCTGAACATTGGAACATTAAGTGAGTGTCTCCATTGTTAAATAAAGATTTTGTCTCTTGTTTTCGTTTCAAATTCAGTTATTTGTCAAGCGTTTGATTTCGCGCGTTATTTTCTGATTGGCTGATTTTTCAATATGGTGGCGTTTTGGAAGTTTTTTTGATTGGTCGTGCGCGGTAACACACCTTGTTCTCTATTACACCATGGTCACATATTATAAAGAGAACAGATACGAAAGCTTGCCAGAGAACAGTAAAAAGAGAGACAGTGATGAGTGGACATACCCAAACATATCCATTTAAATGCCCATTGTCTTATGTCGACTCCGTTCGGGCTGCTTCGCGAAATTTCTCAACAGGGTTGTCAATTTGCATAATATTTTCTTCAATTTACGATCATAAGTCGAATATTTTATAAGCATTTTTTTAAGTGAGATAGTTATACAGATACAAATATTCGATAATTACTTCTTTTAAATCAAATTTATTAACATTAAAAGAATTATACAATTAAAGAGATTATAATGTATAAAAATCGTACCATAAATATATAGACTTTTTTTCACAACCATATCCTTGGCAACCATGCACAATAACGGTGACGGCTAACCTAACCTAACCTAATCAAAACGTCAAAACATGCTCAAAATCACTTGTAATCTGTGCTCAAAATTCATAACGCCATTTTTGTTTGCTTCATTGTTTGAAGGTGTTCAATCGGCGATATTAATTGCGTTATTTGACTAATTGGTTGTGCGTTGTGGTAATATTAACTATAAAAATATAGTGGTATAGACTATTATTCTTATAAAATGAATAAACATCACGGCGGAGTGTATTGTTCATACAGAGACTGTCCAAATACATTTTATTCGGAAAGAAAAATAAAGTTCTTTCGATTTCCAAGGGATGAGAGTGGGTATGTAATTTAATATCCCGGCCTATGATATAAGAAATTTCATAGTTTTTGATATTAACTTTGGTGCTACAAATTATTATCAGGTGTATATTGTATTCCCTTTGATGATAAATAAATCAAGAATTATTTGTACTTTAAAATTTGGTTGATTTTTGTAATTATTTGTGTTATATAAAAATGTCTTAATTAATTAATCTGAATGACTATTCATAACAAATCATGAGAATGTACATATAGGTATTAAATAGATACATAAATATATATATTCGATTATGATTATTGTTTTAATTCATGGCGCAGTTTTAAATATTTAGTGGAAACTTCCAAAAAAACTAGATCTGGCACTAGAAATTGTTATTGTCCCCGAGTCAACATTGCAATTTGGTAAGAAATTCAGAAAATATTTCAAACTGGCAACATCGCGGTCATACCGAGAAAAAGGTCCAAGGTCATTGACGACGGAGCTGAAAATCTGATGTTTTACCGGGATTCGTATCTGTTCTCTTTATAATCTGTGTCATGGTATAGTAGACTATCGTATGGTTAGAATGTCATACCCATGGTCATACCATTGAATTTCTTACTTCAAATTTTACCAGGAATATGATATAGTGTGAATGGACCTTAAAAAATTTGACAACCAATTTCTTGCGAAATTGAACGTGTCAAAATATTATTGATTGTCTATTAAAGTTGTCAAATTATTTCGTAGTGTCAGGCGCTACAGAAACGTTGAATTGAAAATTTGGGAAACATTGTGGTTGGTTTTCACAAGAAATTAACAAAAAGGATAATGAATACACTACAAGGAACAGAAGGAAGATATTCAAAACAAATTATTCAATTTAATAACGATTTTTATTAACAAACAAAGTATGTTGACATTTTTGACATTTTTGAAATAGTGCTTCTGAAGGATTTTTGACAAAAAATGCAAATGGAGAAAAAGGTTCCGAAAAATTGAAATAATTGTTATTATATATTTTTTTTATCAATGAAGTAATTACCGTATACCAACTCCCACTGATAGGTATTTAGGTAAATTTTGAGTACAATCATTTTATAATCGTGAAAATGGGGTAGTACAACCACTATACGATAAAGCCAAAACCATTTGTTTTAAGGATAATGAATTCACAAAGATGAAAAGTTCACTTAAGTCGGTAATAAATTTATTAATAATTGAGTAGATATCATTACTGTTAAATCTTGGTCTTACTCGAATCGCAAAACCTAACCTTCTAATCTGTGAGTTACCTTAGATATTGAAAGATTTATGTTGTGTACAATCAAGAAAACTGTTACTGTGGTACACACTAATCTCTATTGTTATTCAGTTTCGACTATGGGCGCAAAATACTATGAAGGCGTTACTTTCGTAGCGGAAATGTGTCTTGCGTATTTTTCTACTGTCACACTGACAGTTCTCGTCAGGTCTGTACTTTGTTGTTTACGGTCAATTATTATATATGAAAAGTGAATATTAATCTTATTGTCTTATTTATTCAAATAATACAAAAATATGCATGGATACACGGAAACACATCAGCATTTTGAAAGTTCTCAAGTATCTTCAGTTAGAAAAAGAAGCTGGTGATTATTAACTTCATAGCCTTTTCGAATTTGGCTGAATACGATCCTGATGATTTTATTTATCAAATTTAAGGTTAGCTATATGTCAATATAGCAAATAAAAAAAACGACATGCCGAAATCCCAAATATACGTCACAATCGATGACGCACACCAAGAAGGGTATTATTTCAACCATACCAACAAAGGTGAACTATGTTCATTTGTAATTATGATCATAGAATCTTTATTATAGATGTTTGTATTATCAGTAATAATGAGTACCTAGTGGTATAGAGTTTTCTAGATAAAAATATACCTTTCTCCATTTCCGATTCAACTATAAAATCCAGTAATAAAGATAGATAAATATTGACCGCCATGTATTTAACCTCGTATAAAAGAATTTCGTCATCAACGCCGTACGTCAACCATATTTACTACCTTTTTCCCAACTCTGATTAGCTTGTGGTCGAATTTATCATCTCCAAACTGTCAATTTCAATTAAAAAGCAAGATAAAAATTATCTGAAACCTGTTAAGCATCCTGAATCGACTTTAAGTCAAAGATACGATTACAAATTATGTTAGAATCGGAACATGCTACTATTTCTCTTCGGTTTTTCTAGCTTGTTTTAATTGATGGCGTACATTTTTGAATTTCGTTTAACAAATTAGTTGGATTGAAGTTTTATAGAAAGTACTTTAACTTAATCTGTTCATTTTGTTGATTCATTTCAAATAGATAAAAAACAAGCACTAAATTCAAGAATAAAAAATATAGGTTTTCTACGACAGTGCGTTTTAACCCACTTTTCCGCACGCATTTTAGTTTTGAAAGTGTCACTTTCCCGCACTAGTGCGAGAAAGAAAAATTATGCAAATTTTGACCTTATTAGATAGTTTTTTACTTCGGAAGTTATAACTATTGTGACAACAGGTAAATAATTTTTTACGAAATAGGCCATCAAATAGAATCTACATTTTTTCTAGCTTTTTGTTACATTTTTAATTTTTCGAAAACATAAAAGAAAGTATATCAAATAAAGTTCTTTCATCTACAAATGACTTAAAACCGTTGCCGTCACCTTCATCGTCATCTTTATGTGACCTGTAACCGATGCCGTCATCTACTTAACAGTTAACACCAAATAACTCCACTGGACCGGCAATTTTAAGTAATTTACAGAATGCAACAAATTGTGTTTTCAATATTAATATTTATAATAATTAATAGTTTTTGGTTAAAGTTTTGCATATGTATGTTGAAATAAATGAATTTTGAAAAATGGGTTGGTATACTCTTTAGGATATATGGTCGTAGAAAAAATAATGTTCCTTACTCATGCGTAAAATGTCTTATCCGCCCTTGACTTTTGCCCGAACTCCGCTCCGCGTCGGGTCAACTGCAGTCGCGTGCAGGAAAGTATCACTTTCCGCACTTAGGAAAATAACTATTTATAAAGCTCACATGAAAAACCGCTCCACATCCTTTATCTAAAACATTATTTCTGTCAATAAAATCGGCCAAGTGCAAGTCGGAGTCGCGCACAAAGGAGTCCGTACTAATATCTATAATAAAACCATACATACTGTTATAATTTTATAGAATATTATAATATTTCTCACTTTATTTCATACTTTAATTTCACTTCATGAACTCACCTTATTTCAAGCTGCTCACCTATTATTTCGGAACATGAAACTCCTGGGGTGACATTCCTTTCATAAAAACTAGCGATCACTTTTAAGCGACGTCGCCTGGATTTTACATTTCACATTAATATTTTGACATGCTGTTCAGCTGTTACGTTTTTCGTCTGAAAAACTATTTCATTTAGTGAATTTTTTGGCTCATTAGTCACTTTCTCCCAAATTTCTACTAAATTTCTAAACATGCCGTTTCCTTGTCGCATTAGCCACTCCGAAATAAAACGTTAATTTTTATCAAATTCCCCTTCCATTTTTGTTTGTCGATGTTCGAAATTTAAATTTTCGAGTGGACTCTTTCTTTCCTCTAACTGCATAGAAGGCAACAGTAATCTATATTTTATTTTTAATTTGTGGTGAACAGTTTTCTATAGTCTGGTTGGTAAGTTAATTATTGTTGTATTTTCCCTAGGTTATTTTCTAGTGCTTACAGCTTATCTATATTTATTGCTTATTTGCTGATTTACATTTTTTTGTGTATTTGAGGAACAAAACGAATAGAATAAAGCAGATCACTGTTAAGTTGTATTTTAACACGTGGAGTTCGGGTTGTGTATGCGCTATAGCATAAGCTCCTTTTTCACCTGATCTGTTCTATTCATTCGTTCCTTCCTAATGTTTCTTTTCTAGTTCCTTATCCCTATTTTCTCTTTTTTTCCGCAGCTCTGCAGCCGGCAAGACCTATTCTTAAGGCAAGTTCTATTTTTAAGGCAAGCTCAAGGCAAATTTCCAGAAAGACATCTTTAGTTCGTTCCTGTCCCGTGCACGAGGTCCACAGTCTGCAGAAGAGATTACCGCCACTGCCGCCATCGCGCTAAGAGCTGCAAACATCCTCAGCCCTTTAAGATGAGTTCCTCCGTCTTATCTATAGCGTGTGTAAGATTTGGATTTGGCGTGTTAATTACAATTGGTATTCTTTTTGTTAAATTTTTGAAATATTCAATTTATGTTGTTTCAAATAATTTAATAAATAATTACATCATTCTTTGTATTGCTTATTCAATAATTATTGAATTGGATAAACGTGTTCGGGAATAAGTAGATTTATTTTATTTTTTTGTAACGTAAATTTAATTTCTTACAAGGTGTTTCCAGCTTTCCACCTTTTGTTTCTTGTTTTAATTGCTTTCGTCTATTAATAAGCTGGTGGCGTCCAATTTGATATTAATTGTACACCCCTTCCCAGTGATAGTGTATAAAATAGTTTAATTAGTGCCGAATACCACTCCCTGAGGTGAAGTGCTCTAGCCTGGGGCAGTTTTAGGTTACAAAAGATAGACAATACGTAAGCGACACCTTATGGGTAGGTATCAGAAACTAGAACTATTTGTCGCTCCAAAAACACCAAATTTGGTGAACAGAATGTGTGTATCGACAAGATTCAAGACTACTCGCTAGTGTGAACAGAATGCCACCCATGCTCTCTTTGAGTTCTGGCGCAAAAAAATATAAGTAATGAAATAACCTCCATTTATTGTTGGAACTTCAGTTCTTTATGTTAGGTTGGTCTGACCGTTACGTTACTTGGAGCGAGGGAGGTCATGACGCAAAAGATCTGACCGTTACGTTACGTTGTTACGTTATGTGCCTTGAGCGCTTGGGCTCTAGCGCTCTCTCCTCTGTCTCAGAGATAGTCTCTCGGCGCAAAATGTTGATTCTCAGCATACATTGTATTATTAATTACAATTAATAGAATACTTAACATGTACTTCTTGCCAATCAACTTAATGATGAGATTTTTATAATTATAAAATTCTTATGTTAATAAGTGTATTTATTTATTGATTCAAAAAATTTGATTATTGCCTAAAAGGAACTAAAGTTCTAACCGTGTGTCCCGCGACACGTTCTTCAATTTTTTTTCGAATTAACTATATAGTTTATTCCTTAATGTCCGACAGCACAGTAGCCTCATTAAATATTCAAATAGAAATTTATCTTTTACAGAGTGATCCTAAGAATTTCACAAGTAAATACTAAAATTCTAATGCAAAACAAGTAGGTGTCTGTATTGGTTATCTATACATCCCTGTTTCAGCTCAAAATACAATATGGTAATAAAACTGAACAATGCCAGATAAACGATAAATATTGCGGCAGTGGCGGAGATTACGAAATTAGTTTATTCTGCTTATTTAATTAGATTCGGTCGACATTACAGTTGAAATAAAATTCATTCGTTCAGGCCTATTAACAAGTTACATTTTCATTTTTATTAAATTAAGTTAATTAAAGAAAATATAGTTTAATTTTCATAATTCTAATTGATTGACAATGAATTAATGTATGTCAAGTAAAGTGAACATACCATTCATAGGAAATATAAAATTCAATCTATAGTATCATCCTCTTCGCTGGCCATACCAGAATCATCCGAAGACTCGTCGAGAGAGATCACTATCGGTTCTATAGTTTGTTCTATGAGGTTATCTAAGACCCACATTTTCTCTTCCTCTTTAATTACATGATTCACAACATCTCTCCAGTTCTCTTCAGTTATTGTTGTCAATGAGTACTTCATTAGTTCACGAACATCTTTCATTTTAAATGTTTTATTATGTCTAGCTACATAACCTTTCATTTGGGCCCATATCAACTCTATCGCATTTAATTCACAATGGTATGGCGGCAAACGAAGTCTGTTATCCCACGATTCTTGGCTATTTCATCAATAAAAAACGTTTTGAATTGTAGCTTGTGATCTGAAGCAACCTTTGAAAGTTCTTTTTTCAACATATCATCTTCAAATGGTATATCTTTTACGATTAACCAGTTTCTAATATCAGCTTCCCTCCTGTCTGTATTTTCGGATATCTCATAAATACTGTCGTCTCCAACATATTATTTGTTCGTTGTCGATTAGCACTGATTTGCGACTTTGCTTCTCCCACGTGAAATTTAATTTGTGTAATATTTTCCACAAAGTTTTTCGCCCTATGTCAGGCAAATTCTCGTTCTCCTTTACCATTCTTAGAATTATGTCGAGGGTTGGGATCTCTTTTTTAAAATATAATTCGTGTACTTTTCGTCTTATTGTATTTTGCACATGTTCATCAAGGTCGAGTGGTTTTCTTCCAGTTGACTTTTTAGGTGGAGATATATTTCCATTTTCCTCTCCCTTAGAAGCCTGTAAATAGTAGATTCACTAACTCCTGTCATATTGAAACATGTCGAAACTATATTTCTAACAGTAGCAGCCGGCATTTGATGTACAACAGCATCATGCACATTTAACACTACAGTCTTCGTTTGTAAGCTAAGCACGCTCTTACACTTTACTGGGGTGAAACTTGAAGATATTTTTAACAACACAGTTAACACTTATGGAACGTAAGCGACTCTGAGCAAAACAAAGTATACAAATTTGGGCGAGATCAAGTTTCACCGTATATACCTGCAAAATTTCTAAGTAGTCATTAGGACAATCTCTAGTAGGACCCTATTGTAATGTATCTTGGAAATTATCAAGTTGTTTTAACTAACCGAATTTAGATTCATATTACCTTGATATATCAGATCGGGTATAAAATTAAATAGTAAATAAATTCCTTAGATGAACGGTGACGCTTATGGTTTACTACCTGACTAGCATCTGTGACCTTTTCGCGTGCTGTCAGACAATAAGAAACAGACTATAGTTACTGTTAAGATTTTTTTTAAACAATAAGATGTATTGTAAGTTTTCTCTAATTTAATTTTTAAGTCAATAAATTTTAACACGCCCCTATCTAAAATCGCTTCCTATTGAGAATTTTAAACATATGGCGACAAGTTACGCAATTTCATTACTTCGAATGTTAATTGTATTTTTTCAAACAAAATGGTATTTGGAATGTTAGTCCAAATGAAAAGTGAGATACTAAGTACCTATAACAATTTAATTAAATGAACCTTAGTGCATTTAGATATAAAAGGTTAGACATATGTAGTTTGTGAATGTGTAATAAAGTCAACAAGAACATAAAACGAGACTATTTCGTCATCAACCACTCTTGAAGTAGAAATTAATTTCAATCTGGCCAGATACTTAGAGTTTCAGTACTTGAATTCTTCTATGAATTGGATAATGCTGTCTTAATTGACTTCAGGTATGTGATAAACTTGTTTATTCATCTTATTATTCACACTTCACACATTTTCATGGCATCGATTTACCTGGATAAGTTTTAGAATTGAAACAACTTTAATATAAATTTTATATCATTTCAGCTTTTTCCTCTCTTCTTCCAAACCAAAAACAATAACTCTCCGCGTCCCAAAGACCTTCTTCCACATCCATAATTCTGTTACTAGGTAAATTTTAAGTTATCACTTCGTTTTTATTGAGGTAATATAATTATGAGACTTCTCTTTCATTTGAAGTCCTGATGATGAAGTCCTGATGCGTGACTACAACCCGTTAAGATAAGGTGAATGCATTAATCGAAGTAAAACTGTACTAAGAAATTCAACAGGAATCCTAACCTGACCTGAGAAGGCTCAAAATAGTGGAGGATCACATACTAAGTAGAAGCTTACGGATATCCCAAAATTATTTAAGGGGATAGGATCGAAGGAGCTACCAGTCGTTGAGAATTTTATCAGGATCTAAGTAGAAGTGAGGGGGCACAATAGATCTTTCAAGTCTTAGTGAATGTTACCCCAATATTCATACACACATATGGTTGAAATAATACCCTTCTTGGTGTGCGTCATCGATTGTTAATGTCCTTCTAACACATTACGTAGGAAGAAATGGAAAAAAGGCAGGTCTGTGATTAATCATAATCAAAATATCACAATAATAAACCGTTTTAATCTATTACAAATGTTACGTAATCTTTGACTTGAAAAAATTTGATTGTTTGATGTTTAGATTACGCGCAAGCGCAACCTATCAATCGGGAGTACAAAATAATATAAAGGCGTTACTTTCGTAGCGGCAATGTGTATTACGTCTTTTTCTACTGTCACACTGACAGTTCTTGTCAGTTGTGTACTTTGTTATTTACGGTCAATTATTATTTATGAAAAGTGAATATTAATAGTTTCATAGCCTTTTCGAAATTGGCTGGATACGATCCTGATGATTTAATTCATCAAATTTGTGGTTAGCTATATGTCAAAATAGCAAATAAAATAAACGACATGCCGAAGACCCGGATATACGTCACAATCAATGACGCACACCAAGAAGGATATTATTTGAACCATACATAGAGTTTTTTCAGCCATCCTTTGCCGTTACATCATACATTGTCCAGCTTGCTCTCTCATTAATGAAATGGATGAGACGGAATTATGACGACATTAACGTATTTCTCGTCTAAGGTCGACATAAATTTTATCTGTTACTTTTGACAGTTCAGTTGTCATATTTTGAAAACAATTCTTAACATATGTCATCCGTAAAACAGCAGAATACGTCACCCATTATGACGTAACGGCAAAGGATGGCTGAACAAACTCTACATACATACAATTCATTGATTGAATCAGAAGAAGTCAAAATTAACTTCATTTTTCAATTGTATGTACCAAAACAAAAAATAAAAAAGAATCCTCAAATATTGATTATGTGGTAGTCAACAGAAATTATTCACAACGTTTATGTGCCCTTTAGGTGTCCTTTTAAAATTTACAGACATATTAATTTTGTTTGCGGCAACAAACACTTCGTGGAGACATTTGTAAGAGATGACCTTATAAAATAAACCAGAAATTATGGAAATAATATATTCAGAGCTCAGTAGCGTCACATTAAGTTGAACATAAACTTTATTTTCTAGGTATCACCATGAATATATCAAAAATATGTGAAAAACTCAGGTCTAGCGTTGAATATTGAAAACAATTGTTACGGGCAAATATGAAGTTTCTGGAAATCTACCTGTAATTGAAAATGGAGACAACGATATACCACACATTAGATGTATACTGCAATCATTGCATCCAGTATTCCATAAGGAGCCGTCGCATATTGGGATCCTATAATAAGGGAAAGAATCTTACTAAAAGCGCCTTAGTAATCACAGGAGCAAGAAATAATACAGCACAAGCGTCAATACTATTTATACAACCACATGACTCGTACGTGAAGAGCTTGGTAACAAAAGAAGCTCTAATACTTGAGCAATCCAACCTGCCTAGCTAGTCGACCATATTGGTAAGTTCTAAGACACACAGTTGATACAGCAGGAGGAGGATTTCATGCTTGAGGAAGACAAAATCTCAGTATGTACAAATTGCTTTGTTTCGAAGATTGAATTAGAAGCAGGAATTTACTCCGAAATATTGAACATGTTGAAGCAATATAGACTTCTAAACGAATGTGATGTCAAAAATGTAGAAACTCCTCCAAAAAACAGTGAAACAAATGGTGTTTGGAGGAAAACGATAAAGTGGATGTACCTGCAAATGGAAGAACAAGAATATACATCCCATAAAACACTACCACCGATTAAGTTACTTGAAAATGACGTGGATGGAGTATCCTTGTGAGTCAGGAAGAATAATGAAACAAACCAGACAATTGATTATAGCTCGAAGCCTGTGGCACAGGATAAACAAGGAAAAAGCAAAGAAAATCTTGAACAAAATCGCTGATGACTAATAAAGAATTTGTGGTTAGATTTTGACAACTATTGATTGGATATTTTTCTAAGTCCTAGTGTCTTTTAAATGGTATAGAGTAACTTTTATCCCATTATTTTGAGACACCCCATATGCGTGGAAAACGGGACTATTATTGCAGTATGCTTCAGTTTCTCCTTGTTTGATTTATTCGAAACTGGAAGCTTGTAAGCTTGTAAGCTGTAAAATGATTTGTTAGATCCTAGGTACAAGGGTCTTATTCTATTACGTTAGTTTGGTCGATTCTAATCCCAAGGCCTTTTCCTGTCAATTTGTTGCCTCAATACATAATCGTTCTAAAGATTTCAGTCGATTCAGTTCCACGTAAGCTTGTCCTTTGTCAAATCATTTCGTGCTTGGATACAGAAAAGCCTGGTATACAAAGCTGTTTCGCATTTTGTGGGCAGCAGTCTATGAAAAAATTGAGGGTAACATCCTATTTCCAGCCTTTGTATAATTTATTTTTGTTGGAAACTGTATGGCTTTAGGGTAGTCAAGGTCTTTTCCAAAGTCGACCAGAACTGACGGTACCTCTGTTTGGTACATTTGGGTTCGGCGAAACTGAGACCAACCAGTTTCAGTAATGTAGCCGTTACATCACTTTGGCTCATACAAATATTCCAAATTCTGTTTACAAGTGTCCAGTATCGCTTATGCTTCTTGGTATAATATTTACTCAAATTTATCTGTTTTTCGTGTCGCATCGACTAGTTGGTCTTGTGCTTTTATTTTATAAATGCGATTACCCTCGTTTCGGAACAAGTTGATGAAATCACTCATTTTGTGTTGGTGACCATCTCAAATCTTCTCATGATATTAGGAAAACTACTAGTCAAACCCTCTCTCAAGAAATATATATTGAGATGGTTGAATCTAATGTAACTCGCCATTTTGTGGATACGGTTGAATTTACAATTAAAAAAATGTACATAATTATACCGTCATCGAAACTAAAGATGTGTACCAAATTTGGAAACAATCGATGAAAATGATGCGGATGAAATTTCAATTACAAAATTTGATCAAACAAATTGGGCAAGCTAAAGCCACGTAATAAGTTATAATTGTGTAAAAAAATAATTTGGTATAACGGCGCCACTGCAATTCGAAGTAACAATTCAAGATTGTGTGCTGGTCGTGGTCCTAGTGTGCCATGTTCTTCTTCGACAAATTCCAATAATAATAAAGAAAGCGTCGGATCTCCCGTAGAGATCGTCTATGGCCATGAGAAACATCTGAAATACCCGCGTCTATTTATCATAAGCCTACCCTGATTGTAAACAATCGAAAAGGACAACGAGGAATATTTGTCCAACGGATGCGGTCTTCATATTTTTTATCTTTCTCCTTCTTTTACTCTCCGGTTTTTTATCAGATCTTGATTTGATTAATATTAATAGTCGTGGATATGGTCTTACCCCGCTGATTAAGATATTTTTATTTTTTATCGACGATGTTGTATCAAGTGCTATATCAAGTGTTGATGACCTTGACCTGTTCTCTAAAGATTCTTAAGAAAACTTAAAATACCAATAACGTTTATGTGAATATAAATGTGATTGCGCGATTGCTCTTACGAACAAAAGATGAATTGTTGTTTTTGATCTGATAAAAACGAGTTCAAATGTTAAAACAGTTAACTCGTTGAATTTTAAACATTCAGAAGAATGCCCACAGTATATTTATTGTAGTGTAATTCTCAATTGTATTAATGACTATTGAATACTTTAATACGTCAAGGGAAACGGAATAACTGGACTGTTGGTTCTGCTTGTGCCAAAAAAATATGTAGTGAAAATAGGGAATAAAATACATACGATTACATAAATTGTACACTATCCAATCCAGTCTAGGAGGTAGATTAGATAAGAATTGCAGTGGCTCTTTGTCCTATCCCACTGCGACCTTTGCATATCTGTTGTGTCATTCGTCTATTTAAAGCTCGATATTTAGCTTTATTCTTTTCATTAGACCTATTAGCCTGGATACCGCTTCCCTTGCTAGGCCTTTGCACTCACAGAATATGTGCTGCAGGGCTTCGTCTTCTTCCTGGAAAACCTACATAGCCTGTCATCTGATAGGCCGATTGTGTGCATATGCTTCCTCAGCCTATACGGAATTTTATGGAATTTAATTTAAATCAAAAGCATTAGTAAGTATTGATATCAAATTCGATGCAAATCATCCCCAAAATAACTCCCTATCTCTTTTTAACTCCGCTAGAAAATGAGTAAAATATGAAACACGTCTTCCATCAGTTCTGTTGAAGAATAATTATGCAAAGTGTTAAGTAGATTCGACCAAGGACTCACATTGTCTCATACACACTCTGCCCCTGTTTCTCACCCCTTTAGGGATAGAATTTCGAAAAATCGAATACCTACGTCATATAGAAAGTACAAACACCCTCCAAGTCTCAGGCCTCTACGTTTAGGCTTTGCGTTGATCTGTCAATCGTCATTCAGGACAAAGCATTTTATATGATTATGTAATGAATTGAGTATGATTACAACTTTTGAAAACACTCGAACGTATTTATACAAAAATCCGCAGGAAATGATGAAACACATCCAATAAAAATAAACAAAAAACTCAACAGACGAATAATAATGTAGGAGATTTTTACCTGCCGCTCTTCTCACAGAAATGTCAAAAGTATTTACACAATTTTCTCATGATAATACCCTCAGGCAGTTGGTGCGAAATTATTCGTGATGAAATACACACCGAATTCTTTGATGCCGTGAATAATTAAAATGAAGGGGGTTCAGTCTATTATAATTCTGAGAGGAAGAATAAAAAAATACAATATGATTTTGAAGATGCGAAAAGCAGTTGAACGATTGTGTTACTTGGATTGATGAAATGCAAAAATTCTTGTTTAAATATAAATACTCTGGCAAGCAATAAAAAGATTTCGTAGTCATTCAAATAAAAAGTTACTCCCTGTTCTAGTGTGGAAAAACTTTTATCAAAATATTTATCCCCCCAGGATATTTGATAGTGTTGACTTTTTTGATGCACGCCATCCTTATCTTGATTCCTCTTTTACATCTAACGAAATATACGCAGTACTAAACACAGTGGCGGATTAGGCTTATTGCCGCCCTAGGCCCTGTCTGATACGCCGCCCTTTTAGATCAACAAAATTCTATATATTTTGATTCACAATTGTTATTAAAATATAGCTTTTATTTTTTACATGACTCATAATGAGAAGCATTAGATAGTGCTCTATTTTTTATTCAAATATAATTATTAAATAATACAAATTTTTTTTATTAAACTCTAGCTAGCATAACAAATAATAATAAGCATTTTTTTCAAATTATAATGAATTGCTCAATCTGTAAATCTCTTCTTCCTGGCTTTCGCCCGAGCAAAATCAGCAACTATGTCATCGTAATCAATTTCTTGAACTAGTTGAGCTTCAATAGACAGTAATTCCAAAGCATTAAGTCTGTCTTGGCCCATACTTGCGCGTAAATAAGATTTAACCCTTTTCAAGGTGGAAAAAGATCTTTCTCCTGAACAGTTGGTAGCGGAAACACTCAAAAAAATACGCAGAGCAATGTCTATTTTTTGAATATCTTTGAAACCGTTCGACCGATTGACTCAAAAAACTAATCAGATCTAAGTTTTGGTGAACCCATTCGAACACCGTGTCACCGTCTCAATCGGTTGATTCGTTCTTGAGATATCGTACGACAAAAATTTTGTTTACAACGCTGAAACTACTCAGAATATCTTATTAGGACCTCAAAACGTGAAGATCCGATGAGAACAAGATTTTTGAAAATCGAGGTGAAAACAATAACTCCCCTATTTTTTTTTATCTTCTATATTCAAAGAAAAAGTTGAAAACCAATAAGTGATTTCAAATGCTTTATATGTAAGAGTAATCTCATCAAAGATACAAAAGTGAAAAGACATGTAGTAATTCGCAAAGAAGCTTATTAATTCGATTGTTTCTTTTTAATAACGTTATTCGATAATTAGACTATAATTGATTAAACTGTTAAACTGTTGTGGGAAAAATTGTTCAATTTAGGGGTGTCTGGGAAGATTATACAGCTCTTGAAAAAATTATATTCATCTGCAACCGTCAGAGTCAAAGCGTCCGATGGACTCTCTAAACCTTTTGAAGTGACAACTGGTGTCCTACAAGGCGAATCTTTGAGCCCTCTGCTCTTTCCTTTGTTTATCAAAGATATTGAAAAATATTTTTATGGACAGGGAGCTCAGGGAATAAACATTGACGGCAATAATGACATTTTGTGTTTGCCATATGCGGATGATCTCGTCATACTTGCACATTCAGAAATTGACGTATCAAGGAAACTTAAATATTTGGAAACCTACACAGCTCTGAACAAATTATCCATTTATACCCAAAAAACTAAAATAATGTCATTCTCAAGAAGTGGTTTTCACTACAGTAAGTTCAAATATTTTTTAATGAATCTGAAGTACCTATCACTAACAAATATGTGTACTTGGGTGTCACGCTTACATCATCTTGTCTGTTTATGAAGATGGCTTCTGTTTCTACCGAAAAAGGCAAGCATGCAGTTGGGGACGTTTTGCCAATTATGGCTAAAGCGAAAATTGATACTTGGTATCCCAGAATAAAAATGTTTGAATCGCTGGCACTTAGCACACTATCTAGTTGTATACCAGTATGGAGTCTGAGGTACGTTGACATCGTGAAAAAAGTTCAAATTTATTTCCTGAAACGAGTCCTGCAAGTTCAAACCAATACTCCCGATTATGTCATGAGACTGGAGACTGGACGTGTAAAGTTTGCATATAATGTATTCAAAATGACGTATAATTGGTTGTGCAAAATATTAGCAATGAATGAAAGACGCCTTCCCTTTCTATGTTTCAAACGTCAACTCCAACTGATGAATGAATCGGGCAATTTGAAGTTTAATTGGTTGGCACAAGTCAAACAACTCTTCATTATAACCCAATATGGGATAATTTGAATACTAATTTGTTGGAAAAAAATAAAAAATTTAAATTTAAATAAAAAATTTAAAATTTAAAAAGTAGTATGAAAAATTGCATGCTGACGATATTTTACTGATGCAGCGTACCGTTGTTCCTTTTTGTCTTTATATTCATCATTCACTATAACTAAGCGGCCAGGTAATTATTTATTGTTAAAATTACAGAGCGATGTCGTACACAGTTGATCCAAACCAGGTATGTACTGCCTGTAATCACTTAGTAAATGAAACCTTATCCCATTCACTATTTGACTGTCCAATATATACGACTATGAAACCGAAGCTTGTCTGTTGTGTATGTATGTGTGTTTTTTGGGGTGACATTCACTGAGACCTAAAAGATTTATTGTGCCCCAAGCTTGACTGTTACTTGAGTCTGGATTTCTTCATTAATGCCCTTGATAATTTAAGCACATCGAATGCTAAAATAATCTCCAGTTACATTTGGAATATATTGAAATTGAGATCATTTATCATTAATGAATAATTAAGCTTTATATTGGTTTCAATTTGTTTTGTTAAATATCCTTCGTTTTTTTTCAATATCCCAATCAAAATCATCAGGATTAACGATTAACTTATAATATTTTTCACATTCCTATATTGTGAACAACGCATTTTGGCACTGTTTTGGAGGACGTGAGTAACAATTACCAAAAAGGTATCGATTGCCGGGGTAAGCCAACTTGCCACCCTTGGGTGGTAATAATCTATGCCATATAAAACGTGGGTAGCACGACTAAATATCCTGTCCAAAAATATCCTGTCAAAAATATCCTGCCAAAAAAAACCCGTCCGAAAATATCCCCAGCCAATAAAATCCTTTTCAAGAATATCCTTAATTGATACAAGTCTATGGTTTGAGAAGGGTGAATCCAATTATTACATTCCCTTCCCCTTCTTGAATAACTTGATGTGCGTTACAATGCATTCATCCGTCCCATCCAATACTTTCTAAGATGAAATGCGAAGAAATATTTTTGGAGGGGCTATTTTAGGTAGGGGATATTACGGGATGGGTTTTTTGGAAGGATATTTTTGGCAGGATATTTTTGGACAGGATATTCAGTTCTAAGCCCCAAAAAGGGGAATATTATTCATTTATATAAATATTAATAGTACAATAACTACAATAATGAACATTATTTACAAAGTTACATGACGTTTACATACATGTTTCTCGTTTTCTTTCAATTTGTATGAAATGTTTCAACTCCATGATTTCTCCATCTCTAACCAAGTTATATGTTACTCTTGTAGCAGGAGACTTCTGGCTTGGTTATATTGTATAAAATTTCATTCGCAGCATTTTTTATTATTATTGACACTCTCCGCTACATAACTTTCCGTAATAGTTGAAAAGTTCCATCCGCCAAGTCATTTGAGAGCTAAGACATCAACTCCAGTATTCGTTGTTAACGTGGCCAACGTTCTTTTAAGGGAGTGTTTACTTTTTGATATTCTTAAAGTATCACTTTTAATTGAGGAAATCGAGTTTTTTCCCGACGGGCTGGTATAAGTACGAGTTTTGGATCTTTAGACAGCGTCACCATAATTCAAATCAGATAGGACAAGTGGATTATACAATACAGTGCTATTCAAAAGTCCCCTCCCCCCTCGTATCTTTTGAACGGCTACACTTACATTAATAAAATTTGGAGGGTGAAAATAAAGTGTTGTAAACTTCTCTACGAATGGTAACAGGTGACGTAATAGTAATAGATGACGTGACAGTGCCACTCTGGCCAATAATTTATTTGAAATAGGACCTTATGGCATGTGATATCTCGTTTGAAAGGCATTGACATTGGCTACATAGCCATATTAATTTTGTTTGGGTTTGAACTAATTTCAACGGATAAATTAAATAAATACCAAAATTATTATTTCACATTTAAATATTGAAGATTTCACACTCCGCCTCTGGTTAGTTGTCTAAAAAATTGACGTTTTTAAATTAATGGTATTTGTTACTTTGCAAAGTTTTTCTAAATAGCTTAAATATTTATTTTCATTATTGTTTAACGAGACGTTTAAGAGTTTACATAGGCAAAATGGTACGTACTCAAGCCGACAAAGTAGCAGCTATCTTGATAATTGGTGAATCTAGCAAGAATCTCCATTAAGCGGAACGTTTATTTAATGAGAGATACCCAGATCGCCCTATCTTGAGAACTTATTTGAGGGGGCTTCATCACAAGTTTAAAGCAACAGGTAGTGTTCAAGATGCCAAACGATCTGGTCGACCAGCATTTAGTGATGATAAAAAAATTGATATAGTTGTTGAAATGGTAGTAAACCCTACTTCCTCTTCAACTAGTACAGTAGTACAGTACAGTACAGTACAGAGAGTGTTGGCTAAAAATAAATTTCATCCATACAAGATAAAAATGGTGCACCACCTTTCGGATGACGACCCCGACAGAAGACTCGAATTCAAATAAAATTAGTCAAAACCTACATTACACAAAAACAATTTGTTTTAGTGACGAAAGTACTTTTTGCCTCAATGGAAATGTGAATACACAAAATGTAAGGTATTGGAGTGACACAAATCCTCACACCTTTCGTGAACAGCATACAAAATTTCCAGAAAAAGTCAATGTTTGGGCAGGTATTTTGAGAAACCACATAGTTGGTCCTGTTTTCCTTAATTCAAAGTTAAGCGGTGAAGTGTATCTGGAGATGTTACAAAATGCAATTGAGCCGTTAATTCTTGAAATTCTGGAAGATAATCCAGATGAATTCGGCCATCTGGAAATACCATTTCAACAAGATGGTACTCCTGCACATTATTATGGTGCAGTAAGACGTTACCTGGATGAAGAATATCGAGGTAGATGGATCGGCCGGCGGGGTCCTATAGAATGGCCACCTCGGTCACCAGATCTAACACCATTAGATTTTTTTCTATGGGGGAACTTGGAATCCAAGGTTTATACTACGGCACCAGATAGCATTGGCGTTTTGAAAGATAGAATTATTGAAGAATGCAATGCATTTTCAGCTGACACATTCGAACGAGTACGACAAGAGTTTACTGATAGGATGTATTACTGTCAGGGAGTAGACGGAGCACATTTCGAACAATGACTTTGGTTGAAATAATACCCTTCTTGGTGTGCGTCATCGATTGTTAATGTCTTTCTAACACATTACGTAGGAAGAAATGGAAAAAAATGCAGGTCTGTGATTAATCCTAATCAAAATATCACAATAATGAACCGTTTAAATGTATTACAAACGTTAACCCTGATCTTTGACTTACAAAAAATTTGATTGGTTGATGTTTAGATTACGCTCAAGCTCAACCTATCAATCGACAGTTTAAAATACTATGAAGGCGTTACTTTCGTAGCGGCAATAAGTTTTACGTCTTTTTCTACTGTCACACTGACAGTTCTTGACAGGTCTGTACTTTGTTGTTTATGGTCAATTATTATTTATTAAAAGTGAATATTAATCTTATTGTTTTATTCATATGAATAATACAAAAATATGCATCAGTATTTTGAAAGTTCTCAAGTATTTTCAGTTATAAAAAGAAGCTGGTAATTATTAATTGCATAGCCTTTTCGAATTTGGCTAAATACAATCCTGATGATCTTATTCATCAAATTTAAGGTTAGCTATATGTCAAAATAGCAAATAAAATAAACGACATGCCGAAAACCTGGATATACGTCACAATCGATGACGCACACCAAGAAGGGTATTATTTTAACTATATAAGAATCCATTGTTGATATTCGATTAATTGAATTAAAAAAGTAGTTTCAATAATTTTGGTATTTATTTAATTTATCCGTCAAAATTAGTTTAAACCCGAACAAAATTAATATGGCTATGTAGCCAATGTCAATGCATTCCAAACGAGATATCACTTGCCATCAGGTCCTATTTAAAATTATTGGCCAGAGTGGCACTGTGACGCCATCTATTACTATTACGTCACCTGTTACCATTCGTAGAGAAGTTTACAACACTTCATTTTTACCCTCCAAATTTTATCAATGTAAGTGTAGCCGTTCAAAAGGTACGAGTGGGGAGGGGACTTTTGAATAGCACTGTATAGGATTTTTTCAGCCCCTATAAATGTATTCTATTATATATCTGTTAGAGTAGATGAGTTTCAAATTACTGAATCCTCTTCTAACAATCATTGAAACATGTGGAAAAACGTTAAATTAAGAATCAATTATAATACTTACATTTCTACAACATTCTCTAATCTCTAGAACATCATCGTTCATACGTATTTGGACTCGATTTATAGGCGCAACGATTCTGAAATTTGAATACGCGATTTGATCCAGGGTGGCCCAAATTATATAATTATCGTTATTTTATTTTTTAATTCACACAAAGAGAGGAAATTGAATTAGAAAGGAAAGTCCTGGAACTGGCTCATGAAAAATGCATTGTTCCATCGTGACTCCCCCTCTCCAATTTTTTGTATTTATCACAAAATTGTTCCAAATTTGTGCGTATCACTAAGAAATATGTTAACGTTAGTCATAACGTCTGAAACTTTCAAAAGTACTTTCTGTATCTTGCCGTTCTTATTTCTTGTATAATTTCATGTCGAGTTTTTCTGTACAATTGCTTCGATCTCCTTTTCTGTACTTCTATTCCAGAAATTTATATAATTTTTCCGCTTTGAACCTCCTTTTTTGTGAACGTTACTCAATTCATTAGGTACCCGTAGCAGTGAATTTTAAGTCCGACTTGAATCCGTATCCATAAGTGAGGTAATACACCGTCGAATTATCATACAATCATTAATTGTGCTGTCAAAAAATTATATGGTATATATTAATAATAGACATAATTTATTTATTAAAGCAAAAGAAGTAACTGTTTATCTGACCACGTGTGTTGGGTTATGGT
>CAJUYG010000023.1:83179-104410 GCA_910591675.1 Galerucella calmariensis | reverse complement strand
GGTGTAGGGTGTGTTGCTGCAGCTATTCTTTCGTCACGAATTTTTTCCACTCTTTTCTATTTTGAGCTAAGTCCTTCGCTTCTATCCTGCTCCCTTTCTCTTTTATCCAGTAATCCAGCTATTACCTTATCCCAAGTTTTTCTTGGTCTGCCCCTTTTTTATTTTTTCAATTTTTGCTTTCCATATTCTCTTTACTGGTCTTCGTTCATCCATACGTTGTAAATGTCCCCACCATTGTAGTTGTCTTTCTTCTACAAATTCTAAGGTTGATTGTATACCCAGGTCTTTTCTGATATCTATGTTTTTCATTTTATCCTCTTTTGTTACTAACACCTCTTACTCTTCTCAAATATTTCATCTCTGTCGCCTGTATTTTACTTTTTTGTTGTTCTGTTAACACCCATGTTTCACATCCATATGTAAGTATTGGTCGATATATTGTTTTGAATACTTTTAAATTCGTTTCTTTAGATATTTCTTTTTCTTGATAAATTTTGTATTCATGGCATAGTATAGTTTGTTAGTTTTAACTATTCTATTATTAATATCTGCTTCCTGTGTTCCGTTTACGTCTACTATTGTTCCAAGGTACTGAGAATGCTCAACTTGCTCTATTTTGTCTGTATTTATTCTTACATTTATTTTCTCTTTGTCGTCTCCAATGACCATAACTTTTGTCTTGTTTTTGTTTGTTTTCATTCCCATGTCCATCATTGCTGCATTCCACACATTTATGTTTTCTTGTAGCTCTCTTTCATTTTCTGCTATTAATATGACATCGTTTGCAAATGCTCCTTCACTGATGTATACCCTGCACAATTGTAAATGTCCCACAGATACTTTTTTACTTAGTTTTGTGCATTTCTTTATGATCTCATCCATGTAGATAATAAATAACAAAGGGCTTAGGCTCCCTCCCTGTCTTAGTCCCATATTTGTAGTGAAATTTTCTGACATATTGTTATTTCTTATGACTGCGTTCTCATTTTTCTCATAGATGCTCTGTATTATTCTCATTATTTTTGTATTTTCCACATTTTTTCTCTAGGTACTCTATCAAAGGATTTTTCTAGATTCAGGAAAGCCACGAATAATTTCTTTTTTTCCTGTACCGCTTTTTCTGTCAACTGTCAACTGATACGTAGCTGGAAGTTA
This sequence comes from Galerucella calmariensis, assembly GCA_910591675.1. Classification (NCBI taxonomy): domain Eukaryota; kingdom Metazoa; phylum Arthropoda; class Insecta; order Coleoptera; family Chrysomelidae; genus Galerucella; species Galerucella calmariensis. Next base: position 103,255 of record CAJUYG010000023.1, on the reverse strand, counting down.
CAGAGCGGTTATTGAAAACTGTCGAAAACTATGTAATGTAATTTTTACATTCTAATAAAATTGGTTATAGGTAGATTAGCTGTTACAATGTTTCTTGTTGCTTCATAAGTTTATTGTTTCTATTTTTTAGTCTGGTTTTATTTTTTATTAATTGAAATTTTAATAAATAGAATTGTCACGCATCAGTATCCCTATAATAAAATGGTAAATTCCGTTACTGAGTGTTGAATATTTTAAGGGTGTCTCACCTGATAACATCCATAAATGGTTTATTTGCAGTGTAGCTCCAACCATTGAAAATAGTTATATAATATGTCATATCAGGTGGATGCGAATTGAAAAAGGAAGCGAAAAACGTCAAAATATACAGGGTGCCTCATTTAAAAGAACATAAGTTTGTATTATATTTCATTAGTGAGACCCCTAACAAAAAAAATCCGATCACCATTGAACTCTTTAATATTATATCTATCAAAAGTTTCCATGTTTTTTATATTTCCCTTAATTAAGAAGTTATAGTACCTTGTAGTTTTCGACAGTTTTCAACAATCGCCCTGTATCTTCCAACTGCAGGGAGTTACTAAAGATTTAATTATGCTATCGTTACTTCAACAAAAAAAGAAGTCATAACATCTTAACTGCTTTTCTCCTATATTTTCTAGTTTACGAGATACCCTGCAAAACACACCAATTTGGGACACCTTGTACATCGATCTGCAAAAGCCTGCAATTTTGAATACTTCTCACACATTGCATAAATTTCTAAATATTGAACTGCTGAGCAAGTGGAAACTTAATATAATAGTAATAATAATAAACGGCTTCATTATTTCCAAGAAACACAATTACATTTTTTGTTTTAATTTAAATACATAATGTAACAGTAGGTACCCATTGAAATTAAAGTACGGAACTAATTTTCTACAATGTTAACATATAAAGTGACAATTTATAAAACTCGACGTTTTGAAACGTCCAACTTTGCGTAACCAGTTACGAAAAGTGAAATATTTCCTAACTGGTGATGAAATATTGTATACCTAGGCGGCAAAGTGGCATTTTTCAGGCCGAAAGAAGATATGGACAGGCGAGGCGCAGACGACCCGGGCCACTTCCTGAGGCCTGAAAAAAAGCACTTCACTGCCGTCGTTTACACATAATTTTTTATCCTACACAATAATTGTTGGTAGTATTTTTCAATAAAAATATTATTTCATAATATGAAATTCATTACTGTTTTTATCGTACACAAAAATTGTTGGTAATATTTTATATGAAAAGTTTATTTAATATGAAATTCATTAGTCTTAGCCTTAGGCTTTGACGGATATTGATGTTCAGATATTGTTATGTACAGCTTTTTGGCGCATACGACTGCAACTTCTAGACTTCTAGTGGGCTCTTCTCATGTGAAAGGGAGTCTACAGTTAACAAAAGAGATTTCTTGCTTGGATAAATTTGATAACTGTACTTGCTCAGAAAAGTGATGACAGTTCGTTGATTTTCAATTTGTCGTTCATGTCAAACTTATTATTTTATAACCTCATCTATTCAATTTCTAAAAGAAAAACATTGTAACAATTGGTTTACAGATATTTATATGAAGAATGGCCTACATATTTCATAATACTTCTCAGTGTATTCACTATTAACAAACCCAAAAGTTGTTTAATAGCCCCCGTATTAATATTTTAACCGTAACGTTTGGTAGTAAGGAGATCCATTTTCATTTTTAAATTCCCAATTTTATTGTTATTGTATGAAATTCAAACGTGTGGTAGCCATGATTTATTTCATTATTACTGCTTTAGTAGTTAGACCTCCTCTGTATCATTCCCACACTTCACCAACGTTTCATGTTTAAGCTCATACTGTTTGAAAAATATCGTAATAAACAGTAATAACTTTACAGAATTCAAATAAATACTTATAACAAGTTTTTGTCGATGAATTGGAAATTGTTCATTAATACAAAAATACCTGGAGGAATATTAACTGTTGAAACTAGGAATTCAAAAAAAATGTCTTATATCAATACAAAATAGGAAGATTTTAACTGTTTAATTCGAAATACTTAAAAAGCTGAGGTGAATAGATGTTATTATCCAATGTTAGGACTCATAGAAGCTCGAAGGTTGAATTAGGTATACACTTTAATAATAGTTTTTAGGGGGTCCTAGGGGGTCCGCTGTCTGTCTGTCACCAGGCTCTATCTCATGAACCACGATAGTTAGATAGTTGAAATTTTCACAGATGATGTAGGTATTTCTGTTGCCCTTTTAACAGAAAATACTTAGAACAGAATAAAAAAATATTTAATAAACGGGATTTTGCCGCTGTGACTTAGTTGGTTGATGCGCCTGTCTAGTAGATCGCGAGCCCAAATACCAAAAGAATATACCAACGTTGAATTGTCTATTTTTTCCTACTAGGTTAACAGGTATAAATAGGTGAATAGATAATAGCTAATTTCGCCTATTTGTTTAATAGATAAATCTTATGTCAAAATGAGCGCATTTCATTGCGAATACGATAATACAGGGTTCAAGCTAACTTACCCTGCGATAGAAGAGCGATAGAGAGCAGCTGTGCGGGACGAGACCGCCAGATTAAAGAGAGCGCGTATGCTATTTAATTTTATTCGTGCAGCAGAGGAGGATGTATGTATGTATGTATGTATGTGTGTGTTTTGGGGTGACATTCACTGAGACCTAAAAGATCTATTGTACCCCCTTACTTCCACTCAGTTTCTGAGGAGAGTCTCAGAAACTAGTAGTTGCTTTAGTCCTATTTCCCGGAGGAATTTTAGGATGTCTGCAGGCTTCAACTTAGGCAAATGTTCCTTTTCTATCCAGTAATCTCCTAGGTGCTGTGCTCTAGGATTCTGAAGTGCTGTGCAGTTGGAAAGTATGTGGATGGAGGTTTCTTCTTCCATTCCACAAAATCTGCATTCTTCTTCCTCCACTATTTGAGCTTTTTCAGGTGCCCATTCAGGCGACAATGTCCCGTTAGGATCCCTGTTAAAACTCCAAGCGCAGTTTTACTTTGACTTATGCATTCTTTTGTTCTCAATAGGTTGTAGTCACCCAGAAGAGTCCTTGATTGTATAAGCCCTACTAGATCTTTCCAATGGTCAGATCTTCTCTTTTTCTCGGCTTTACTTATTTCATCGAATATTACATCGGGGCTGATTCCGCAAAAGGGTTCGGGCCCCCAGAAAGGTATTTCAGTCCCCCTATTTGCTAGTTCATCTGCGATTTTATTTCCTTCTATCCAGTGTGTCCTGGAATCCATAGTAAGGTGACTATGTTGTTCTCGCCTAGTTCATTGAGTTTGTCTAGGCATTCCCACACCATTTTGGTACTGATTACACAAGAGCTCAGTGCCTGAATGGCTGCTTGACTATCCGACATTATGATAATCCTTTGTCTTATGTATCCTTTATCAATATTGAACTGGGCGCACTTTCTTATGGCGTGGATTTCCGCTTGAAAGATACTTGGGGTTTTTCCCAAGCTTTCAGAGTGTTTGGTTCCTGGCCCGAACACTCCTATCCCAGTTCCTTCTATTGCTTTTGAGCCGTCTGTGTACCATTGAATGGCATTCTTTCCAAGTCTGGTAATGGTATTTGGATCCCATTCCTTCTTGTTGCTCATTTCCGTAACGAATTTCTTTGGAAAGTTGTACTTTTTCATAATACCGTCTTGTGGCATGTCCCAGGTTGTCTGATTTCTAAGAAGTGGGGAGGTGGTTTTTTTAATGATTCCCTCTCTACTTAGTCTGTATCTTGTTCTTTCTGCAACACTTTCCACCACCATATGTAGAGGGGTGAGGTTGAGAATCACTTCCATGGCTGCCGTTGGGCATGTTCTCATTGCTCCTGTAATGCATATACAGGCTAGTCTTTGAATTTTGGAGAGGTTTTCTCTCGTCGTCAATAGGCTAGCTCTACTACTCCACGCAATGGCTCCAAAAGTGATGATTGGTCTCACTATGGCAGTGTACATCCAGCTCAGGATTTTTGGGTAATAGAGGAGGATAGCGATACATTAGTGAATACTGAGCATTATTTTGAAGTAGTTAATAACCTAAGATATTGAGAACACCAATATGATTTAATGGGAACCAAACGCCAATAAAAATACAAGACATTGTCGAAACTACGGAAAATTAAGTTCAATTTCATTCCATTATACTTTTTCGACTGTTAACTTTGTTAATTTTCATTTTTTTTCCCGAAATAAGGAACAAATTTCAAGATAACTACATATCGCTATCATATTTGTATCCAGAAGAATGTTAATATCGCGTGTCCAATTACAAAAAGGCATTAATAATATTGTTTTCCTCTGCTGCACGAATAAATAGCATGAGCACTCTCTTTCATCTGGTGGTCTCGTCGCGCACAGATGCAATGTAGTGTCCTCTTCTATTGGATGGGCTAGTTAGCTCGAACCCCTCTTTGCTGCAAGCTTAGCTACAACGCTGCGCCCTCTTCTACCACACGGGATATTTAACACCTTTGATCCAGACGCATAATATTTTTACCTTTGAAAACTCGACAACCGTCATTCAGGCCAGATTTATAGTTGAAAATAAGTATTATCGATTTACCTGTTTATTTGGTGGGAAGAACCGGTGTGTGTCACACAATCAGGAAACAATCAGGAAACAGTCCTTGAATATCAGCAGCTGATAGTCATGGGCTGCTAAATGTCATTGTCCTCCTGTGTGACACAACATAGGTACTATATAATTTGTTAATAGAAAATAATTTTTTTCAGGTTAAATTGTTTTTTTTAATTAACATCAAAACCAACCTTGCCCATTTTGTGCAGATGTTTCCTCAGGGTGCAGTATCCAGTAACCAGGTCGGTAACTGTCTTCAATCCATTTTCAATAGCCTGGTTGAGAGTTCCTTGTCTACCTTGTTGAGTAAACTATTTTTATGGAGGTGCCCTTGTGACGACCTTCATTTAAGTTGGTGCTCCCTATCTAGACAGTTCCCGATTTTCCCTCTCATGCAATCCTTTGTGATTTCACAAAACGGTTCCGGACCAATGAAGTCTTCTTCAGAACCTTCTTCAGCTGACTGGTCCGTTATTTTACTACCTGCAATCCCCTAATGTGCCGGCACCCATATTAAAGTCACTCAGCTTCAAGCTGAGCCTGGCTGTCAGTGAATACTTTAATTTCCATTTCGGTATATTCTCCTCTGATGTTGTTATCAATACAGTGTATAGCAGCAAACGCCTATGCTTGAAACACAGTCGTATGTCGACCAAGGGATAGTTTACTTGTAACTCAACTGTAACATTATATGAATATCCAATTATCCATACATAGCCATGGCAGATTGAAGGTGAACCTTCTTCATTTCCGGTGATAGAACCAGTGTCAAAAATATATTTTCTTATTGAAATTATTCACCCTACCATAATTTTACCCTGATTCTTCAACTAATTTAAATTAAAATTCGAAAGTCAACGTTTCCTGTGTTATTTTTGCTACCATTTATACTATCAGCAGATGTTTTCTACCATTTGGGATACTTATAAAACGAGAACCTTCATCAGTCAAACGAAAAAGTGACACCTGGTGACAAAGGTGGATTTTTTCAAAAACTCCAACGCTACCTCTCGTTTTGTACATGATTTTACAGTGAATTCCACTGAGAACATCGAAGGAATAGAAGAAAAAAATTAATGAACTATTGTAGACTACGCATCAAGCCAAATATTATGGTGGTCTTTAGACTTTGAGGAGGAATACAAGGGTTGATTTTTGTATCGTATTATTGATATTCGAACATTCATCTGAGTTGTTTTTTTTTGTATGATGATCGATGGTTTTTTATTTTGATATTCACGATTTGGTTATTCATTGATATTTATGGGTTGTCGCTGATTCAACATATCAAAAATAGAAATTATTTATTACGTTCCTTATGACATATTGAACGATACAAAAAATACTCCCAACATATTCTTTTTAAATTTACAATGATTTCCCTGTCGATTCAATTGAGCAACTGGAATTAATCGTTAAGTTTTGTATCTTCTGTAAGATCCTTGTGGCATTACTTATTCTTTTTTCTCTTATTTTTTTGGGAATCAAACCACAATAATGTTTTTTATTTTTTATTTATTTCGACGTTTCGGTAGCGTTCCAGCTACCGTTGTCAAGATTAACTAGTAATGAAATAATTTTTGGTGCCTATCTGACACAACGAAAAAAATTTGACAACTAGACAATCAATAATATTTTGACTACAAAACTTTGTTGTCAAATTTTATTAAGGTCCATTCATAGTAGATCACATCTCTGGTAAAATGTGGAATAAAATATTTCATTTCATGACATTCTAACGACATGATAAATCATACATATTCTGAAAACAAAAATAATCATACGCAAAAAGTAACAACAAAAGCGTTTTATTAACATTTCCAAAATAAGCGAAAAAAAGCGCTATCCCAATAAAAACCGTTTCTGGAACGTGCACTTCACTGGATTCCATTTCTAGTAGACTATCATGTCGTTAGAATGTCATAAAATAAAATATTTTATCGCCAACCGTCAGTAAAGCCACTAATTATCAAATTGATTTCCGGAAGTAAACAAACAGTTTACCTTCCTTTACTTTATCTGCCGCATTTGCGGCAGGTAAAGTGACATATGCGGCAGGTAAAGTATTTTGACTTTGACATTACTCGAAATTCATCATCTGTCAGTGTCACGCTTCTCCCTATTACGGCTCCATAATAGTTTTCTTACGATTTATTTATAACAAATTATTGTTGGAACTCTTTTGGCTCCAGGAATTAACTTCTATAATGCTTTAGGGTGTACCTTCAATTTAAATAGAACAAATAATAAGCAGATTTGTTTTATATGTGCTGTTCACTTTGTCATAATAAAATGCAAAGAAATATACCTCAGTTTCTTATATTCTGAATTCTGAGCAGTTGGTGATAAAATTTTGTATGCACCACGTCAGAAAAGTGTCTTTATCGGACGCGCCTATTATTCGCCTCGCTTCGCTCGTCTCATAATTTCAGACTCGTCCGATAAAGAATCACTTTACTGCCTTGGTACATAAATAACTATTATTTCACATTTTACCAGAGATGTGATCTACTATGAATGGACCTTAATAAAATTTGACAACAAAGTTTTGTAGTCAAAATATTATTGATTGTCTACTTGTCAAATTTTTTTCGTTGTGTCAGATCAGGGACCAAAAATTATTTCATTACTAGTTAATCTTGACAACGGTAGCTGGAACGCTACCGAAACGTCGAAATAAATAAAAAATAAAAAACATTATTGTGGTTTGATTCCCAAAAAATAAGAGAAGAAAGGTTGAGTTTTGTGTTTAGTGGAATATAAAAAAATACCTTGACCATACACTGCTACTTTGGAAACTTTGGAACGTTATGACAAACATTTCAAGTTCACTAACACCTTTTTTGAAAAGAGGTTGAGTATCTAGAAGTGATCGAATGCATTTTGAGGAAGCGTAGGATCTGAATCAAAAAGTGATGTACTGGTTATATCTAACAGATGTGAAAACATTTATTACCTAGGCTGCGATGTTTTGGTGAAACAAAATAACTCAACAGAGGGCAAAACAGGGCGACAATAGAGCACTGTAATGGAACGCATTTGATGCGATAATTACAGTCAAATAGCGTCGAACGTGGTTAGTACTTGGATGCGTGACCATGCCAGTTAAAACCATCGTATAGGGCCCGTACAGCTGGCAGCGGAGTAGCATATCATAGCTCGCAGGTATTATACCAATGAGCACAAGATATAAAGTAGTTGTTCCGGCTTAGGGAGGAGACGTGAAACCGAGGCTCCGTTCATGGATCTTGGGCTCGTTAAAGAACGCTACCGCTGGCTGGAATACTAGTGGTTTCGCCAAAATTTCCGGTTAGGTGTAGAGTGCTCTCGGCGTCGGTGATTAGCAGAAACAGACCGACGTTAAATAACCGAATAAAAAAGGGCAGAAACAGATTTACGAGTCGCCTTTGTGCGAGAATCACTTGAGTGATGAGATCATGGCCCAGCACAGCCTTATCGGTAATGGTTGCCTCTCTCAACTACATGTACGGAAAATTCCTACAGGCATCAAGTTGGATCTTTGAAACCCAGGAAATAAATATAAAACATCTTGAGATACCAAGGCCTGAAACTATCGCATCCATGAAGATGCCCACTGACATGAATATGTCTGCGAAAAAGGATTTCCATCACACTTTTTTGGAAAATATCTTATTTTGGGGATGATAATTCATGCAAAAAATAAGAATTTGATTAGTGGTTATGGATAATAGAATTATAATATATATCAACTAGGGCTTTGGATAATTTATATATCAGAAAAACATAAAAAATTGTGGCTAAAAACGTACAAATAGACACCACCTCGTATTTAACATTAAAAATAATAATTACTATGTAACAAAACTTGTAGATTCACATAACGAAGTGTCTCTGGTTGTTTAAAAGTTCAAGGTTTCTAGTGTGAAAGGTTAAATTATGATGTGGTTCTATATTTGTAATACTTTCGTGTTAAGCATTTATAATTTGTATTATAAATTGAAAACAATAACAGTGGGTGGTATAACAAATGACTTGTAGAATATTATATTCACAATATCTTTGCTTTGCAAAAGAGGTAGCCGCGGAAAAAATATTGTTTGAAACTGGTTGAAGCAATTATCACAGCTCTACAAAAAAATCTTTTTTTCTGTTGCCCTGGATCCCCGGATCGATGGGATTGTCACAGGTTAGCAGATTACTGCTGGTCTTTGAAAAGAGATTGTTCCCTGACAAATTATAAAAAAAGCTCATAAAAGGCGTTTTATGAAAATATTATATTATAGTATATTAAAGTATAAGTGGATATTAAGGTCTTTAAAACACGCGCGATTTTTCGAGCGCGACGGCGAATCCAGAGTGCTCGAAATAGAGCAAGTGTTTTAAAGACCAGTTATCCACGAATACTTTACGCTATTTTTTTATATTGGTGCACTTTGAAATTATAACTATAACTACTACAACAACAGGAAATGGAAATCATAGATGGAAATAAGAATTGAATGTCAAATGGTTGAATTCGTGATGTATATGATGTATACCTTGCGTTGTCATGCAAATGAGAAAAACATAAACTAATTTGTATTTTGATGGAAGTTCAACCCTATTGAGTTCTGTGAATGTCAATAGTATTAATTTAAATACCATTTCCTAAGATTTGAAGAATCGAAATATTAATATTTCAAGCAATACCAACGGCATTTTCCATTTTAATTTATAAATTTGACATTGTTAAATATTGTTCGAATGAAAGTTTTGACGTTACAAACAACTCCTGTCAGATCAATGATGAAAAAATTGTCATTTAGACATGATTTAGACCATAGATTTAGACTTCGTTTCTCGAGTTGTTGATGTTGCCACGGTAACTTTAAAACACGCGCATGTTTTAAAGTTCGATTTAAACACGCTGAGGCGTACTTTAAATAGGTAAAATGGTTCACCAATGAAAAAATAGTTATTTATGATATAAGTGTTAAAAGTACATTTTTAAGGCAGGCATGTGAAGGTTTGCAGAATGAGCGAAGCGAATTCTGCAATTCACATGAGTGCCTTAAAGGTACTTTTAACACGTATATCATACAATATTTTTTCTACAAACGTTCAAAAAATGCAATAATACAGTTTGAATTAAATTTTAAAAACCTTTATTAATACATCCAAATTAAATTATTTAAATATAAATTCCATTTTTTCTGCGCATCATTCCTCCTTATCCACGGAAAATGGTAAAACAGCAGTGCAGGAAATTAATTTGTCAAATTGCACAAATTGTACTATTAATATTAATGTTAATAAATAAAATCTAAATATTTTGACGTTTGCTTTCAAAATTTGACAATTCACTTTTACCAGCAGTGCCATAAACATTTTAAGGCACTCAGTGTCTTAAAGTGACATTTTTAAGACTTCTATGGAGTGCTAAAAATGGCATTTTTATCACGTTTGTAGAAAAAATATATTTTCTACATTCTCCTCTTTTTTTTCTTCGATGTATCCTAATTTTTTAAAACATAACTGTCATTAAAAATATATGTTATTTTGTTTCTCGTTTTTTCTTTATTTGAATGAAGATTTAAAAAATCAGAGCAAATCTTACAAAATCATTGATAGTTTCATGAATTGTGGGCCTGAATAAACCCAAAATCATTTTCATATCTAGTGCAACAAAACCACTGATGTAGACCAGTGTTATTTAAGAAGCTCAAAATGTTTTGTTTCAGCATTTTCTTCCTTGAATGTAAATTTTGAATTTAATTACTTGGAATACATTGCAGAGTTTTCTAGAAGTATGGGCTGTTTATAAAATCAGGTTACTAATCGCAGATATTAATCAGCTCAATATCCACACGTAATCAATGTCACCGTTTAAAGTTGTCGTTTCATTTTTGGCAACTATCCTCTCCGGACACAGTTTATCTTACAAAGATATATGTTAATATCACAATTTTATGAATATGTCTTCTCAATTAAGTGCCTTACAGCGACTGCCAAATAATCACAAATACTGTATATTTATTATTAGTTTGGATGCTGATTTTGTCATACTAATAGTTATTTATGATACAAGTGCGTGAAGTTATATTTTTCGCAGCGAGTGCGCAAAAGTACTTAACATACAAGTATAATACAAAACATTGGCTACGGCCACATGAAGGAAAAATTAAAAAAGGTTATCTGAAGGTCAGTAGAATGAGGACAATTATTTAAACTACTCATCATAGTATTGGGTAATTTGTCTTTCTTTAAAGTAACAAATATTTTTCACTTTGTCTGACACTTCTGTCAAATTTACTGACAGCACAAAAGTTTATAAAACAAACGACTAAATTCAACCCAACTGGATAATTACGTAGCTAAGAAAGAGTGTTAAAATGAAAACCCCATTTAAAAATCATTGGTCATTTACGCACGCTTTTTTTGTGTTATGATGAAAGTCCCATATGAAAAGCGTTGTTAATTCACGCACGCTTTTCAACATATGTATAATGTATGATTTCACACATTTTTTTTTGGTTCGTAAATGCCTAATTTTAAAGGTGGTCGTAGATAAATAGTTTTTAATTTATTACAGTTACAATATACCATCACCATATATTATCACAAAATATTGATTCAATTCAAAGTGACTACATTCATATTTAATATTTGTATCTAAAGAATGCTGATTTCAGACTATATACGATAGGTCAATAATTATCACCGATAGACAGGAGATGAATAACCAGCCTGATATTGTACTTAGTTATGGATAAAATAGCTCGGCTCTTTCAGTGAATGATGCTGTACTCAGTAACAACAATATTTTAGACAAATACAACGAGATAATTGCGAAATACACCGATCTTGCAATTGAGGTAGGACATATGTGGCAAGTAGAGAAAGCAGAGGTCCGATCATCTTTTCATCTAAGCATGATCCCAATTGCTTTCACACATGGTAGGGATAAGTGAACATTATTAGCAACGGCTGAGCAAGTGTATACTCCCAATGATAATAATAATAATATCACTGGAAAATTCTCCAGTGATATACAAATGGGATTTGGATTAGACAAGGGCAAAACCTTAAGTATCGAGAAGGGAAAAATCGTTAACAGAGATGTGTTACTACCTAATATGAATGAAGATCATGCAAAATGTTGAAACCTATCTATGATTTCGTGAAGCTAAGCAAAGCTAAGCAAAAACCAAAATGATAGGCCAGTTCACTTGAAAGGTAACTACTTTGCGATGAAATGAAGCAATTTAATTTATTTGTGTTAACATCACAGTAGCTTTCTCAAACGAGTGTTTTATTTCATCAATTAGTATGGATCCTCCTCAAGTAAAAGTCTCATCTATTCAATTCAAGGTAACTACTTTATTGAAATCACAGTTGACTGCAGGATATCTGGCCGAAGCGATTAAAACTTACTGCCATATTGGCCCTGACTCATTTGCAGTTCTGTAGTGGATAAAAACAGGAGAGGAAGATATTTAAAGAACAACATGTACTATGATTACTGAACACAAGTTTCACCAGCCGACATCATCAGTTAATAAGAGAACGCTACCAAAAAAGAGGGAGGAAGAGCTCTAGTTAATTTATATCACAAACCAATATCTAAACATCAAAAATTCCTCATTGACAGAGCTCGAGCGTCTAAATTGCATAAGCTGGTTGCGAGAGCATATAAAACTATTCTTACTTGAGGTAAACCCTGATAACAATCTGGAAATCGTTGCAAACTCTGACATGTTTGCATTTTTGCGCTTCATCTATCGCTATGAGCTTCTTATCCGAAAGTGATCGACTAAGAGAGGCGCCTCACACTATATTTTTTCAAAAGTTTCTCTGCAAAACTCTCTGCAATTTTAACGGTTGATTAATCTAATGTTTTTTTTTTGTTTTATGAAAACTTTAGAGGCGCTAGATAAACCACCCCATATATGGTGGAGTATACCAGAGTATAATAGTGAAATTATAACCGAAAATGTGGTCTAAGATGCACGTATATCAACGGATTCTACTCGCTAGATTTTTTATTTCTCGGAGAAAGTTGCATAAGCACAGTTATATTAGGATAGGCGATATGGCCATCATGTCCACACTAGTTGCACAAACTACTATTTCTATCAAAATATGCCCTTTTACATTTAAAAACAACCTGCCAAATGTCAAATTAATTTATCCATCCATTTAAAGTTATGGAATTAAAACATTCAAGTTTTCAAAATTTCAACACCCTGTATTTCGAAAAGTAAATATGCTAGACCCCTTAATCCTCATATCATTTTGTCCAATTTCACGAGAGGAATCCTACATGCAAACGTTGTAATTACCCTTAACGTTCGAGATGATTACACCATTTTTTGCGCGATCGTATCGAAATAAATTCCGAAAAAAAATAATTTAAATTTCTTCGAAATGAACGTAATGTCAAAAGTGACATTTATACTTCTCGATCAGTTTAAAATATATTTTGCATTTTGGTGAAATTGTTTGCTATTTATTACTTTTCGACGTCTGAACGGTAAGTAAATCACTTACCGACGTGTTAAACTTAGAAACCAGTAAACACAACCTACCGTTCTGACAACCGATGCTGTGAATAAGCAAAAAAGATCAATCGCGCAAAAAAAATTATGGAAATAATAGTAAAAGTTCATTCGAACAAATTTAAATAGATCACCAGCACTGCGAATACCAGCTTTGCATAGAATTTTAAAATAGCATCGGTGGTTCAGTGGTAGAATGCTCGCCTTCCACGCGGGCGGCCCAAGTTCGATTCTCGGCCGAAGCATATGAATCGCTGCTTCGTAAACGAGAGAGAGACTCCGGAGAGAGCACACGCACGCAAGCAAGGCACACAACGAAGCAACGTAACATAACGTAACGTAACGGTCAGATCTTTTGCGTCGCGACCCTGGTCGCTCAAACATAACATGACGTGAAGAGCTAAAGTTCCAAAAATTATGGGAAAGGTTCCTAAGTTTGTCAGAAAGTTCCGAAAAAGATTCAGCATCTGCTGCTAGTGTGGTTTCATCAGGGTATAATACGGTAATTGGCTTTTATGTATAAAGGAAGGTCATCAAAAAACCTTGAAAATTTCAAAAATTAATCAAATGTGATGTATCATATGCCATAGAGGTCTTTATATCATCAACACAAACAATTAATTCCACATATACTACTCACTGATTTCAGAGCAAATTGTGGCTAGAATTTAAAATATGAAGATCGGTCTGCTTGGTTGAAACTATCGGAACGTAAGTGAAATCCTTCTTTAGTATTGAAATTAATGCTACATAGTCCTTAAGGTAATCCTTGGTTTCTATAATGATTTTCTCACGCAACAATAATCCAAAAAACTCAATTCAAATCAAAATTTGACACAAGTCTATCAATAGATTATATTTGAGTTGAGCAGATTTATCAAACTAGCCTTGTATTATATGCTTCTTTTCTGTACATTATTGTACTCCTCTGTCTTACCTTGGATTGGTTCTGTGAATTTTAGACGCGTGAGATAAAATTTCCCATATGGTATTAATGAAATAAATAGCTATTATTCCATACATATGGACCACAGTGTACGCCAGCTAATTATGTAGATAATAATGAGTAGTTATGTCCGAGAACATTGGTTTTATATAATAGTTATTTACGTAATTAGTGGGATATGGACATTATTAACGCACGCACGTGAAGTGAAGAATCACATAAGTGCGTTAATAATTCCTATTACACGTATTACGTACAAAATTTTATCTACAACTGTTTATTAGTAATATTAATAGTACCTATATCATAAAATTGGAAAAAAGTTCATCCAACGTATTTTTAATAATATTGACTGCAAACATAAGGTACTGTGTATAATATTTTGTGACCGTAGCAACAAATATAAACAAAAATGCGGAAATAAATTAGTTATGTCATCAAATTGTCAAAGTTGAATGAACAGAAATCTATAAAAATGAGTTCAAGCGAAGACAAACTATTTTCGGAAATTGAAAATGCAACTTCCAGTCTTATTTTAAATAATTAATTCTGGTATAAGTATTTTTTTAGATTCTTATTATCGCACTAATGCGGTAATGTAATAAAAAACGCACTAGTGCGGTAATATACGTCATTATGACACTGGAAATAGTGTCAAATCTTACCCGTTACTTGACATTTGTAGATAAATAAAATAAACTATTTCTTTTTCTTCATGAACATATCAATGTTATAGTTTATGAATCCTTTTTCAATTCGTTTTTTTTATAATAGAATATATTCAATTATCTCCAGCGATTCTAAGAAGAGATTTCTTAACACCTTGAAAATAAGGATATTAGAAAGTCACATATTTTTAAATTTATAACGGTTTTGGCAAATATTGATGGTTAATAAAATCATGAGTTCAACAAATCATACCTTATTTGTAACTTAATGTATGTAAATACCCAATGAAAAATTAGAAAATTAGTAAAAATAGTCTGAAATTATAATATATCACAAACTTTATACGATATAATACCAAGATTTATAATTGATCTCAATTTTTGAGTCATTAAAATATTTTATTTATTTCATCAAACTATAAGGAATTATAATAATTTGCTACCAAACGAATTACTTTTCTTAGCCTCCAACAATATTCACAGTAAATTCAGGTGGTGGTATTTCTTGATGATTAATAATTTCCTACAATTTTTCTGCAAAAAAGTTGGAAAATCATATTGTGGTATGTATTTTTTTTGTTGAGAAGCATCGACTACAGGGTCATTAGCCTTCTATATCAATATTCAATATTTCTGGGTAAATACGTTGAATATTGTTGATTATTCTTCGACGTTTCTTGAAACCAATGAAATGCTTCTTTATTTGTCACAAGGGTGAGTTTCAACCAATTATGTCATTATTATAGTGAGAATAAATATCTTGTGATTATTCTCGGGAATAATCACTGTGGCTTTTATTTGCCTAGCAAGTGTCAGATAGTTGTCAAAATAATTACCTAATTGTGTCAACGCGATATATAAAATGGGTGAAAATTATCGGATTGGTACCTTTTCTCTGATGCAGAAATAACAAAAAAGATTTTAAAAATTACTTAGAAAAATACTCTAATAAGTAATCAGTCTATATGGAGACAATTTATGATAGTTTTATTTTTTTTTATTGTAAAAACTTGTGAATCAAAAAAAAATTAGTCAAATATAACTCGCGAGTTCCATAAATTAGGAAATAATTTGACAGATTCAGCATTCTCTATGACAAAATTATCTCGGTATTATCAAGACCCTAGGGGTATTACTTCTGAAAATATCAATTTTTTTAATACCTGATAACTTTTTTAATATTGCTTTCATTTGTTAGGCAGTCTAATATAATTTGGAGGCATCATTTGTTGTCATTGATTGATATTTTGGACAGTTTATCAGTATATTATAATCAATTGTTACAATTGTATTGGATATTTCGCATCTAGGTGGATTTGGTCTTATAAGCATGAAGGAGGATGTAAGATGTGTGCGTCCAATCCTATAATTCTTGTTGATTTGACCTGTTCTCTCCTGTTCAAATGTAATATATGTATACTTGTGATATGTATTGTATTGATTTTGATTCAATGACATAATATTAAGTATATATTTGATATTATGAATAGTATATTGTACACAAAGGTGATGAAGACTATTATTATTGACCGGCACCAAAATAAGGTGCGAGGTTTATAAATGTCTTCACCACCGTGGTGTATATACATTTTTTCCTCTACTAGCCAAATTTGAGACAAAAATTGAAAATAATTGACATTATACACTATTTCAATGCTGAAATATTACAGTGGTATTGTGTTCACAACACAACACTTTGAGCAAAGAATACACCAGCTCAACAAGAAGCGAAGCCCGACGCAATCTCTTCGATGTTCTGGTAACATAAATTTATGACCTTGAGAGACTGAAGTTGACATATAACTTAGTAAATACACTGAGAAAATAATCAAATTCTCAAATATCGGCGATATAATTGGTCGACAAAGTGAAGTATGACACGTAACTTATTATACAAATGCCCCCTCTCACACACGCGCATGCAAAAAAAGGATCGGAAGCTTTGCATCTTGTTAAGCTGGTGTATTCTTTGCCTTCAGTGTAAGAGCTAGGTTCACTTGTACGCCTCAGCACTCACAAACGCAACACGAGAAGCCTTTACTTCGTCGTCTGACTGACAAGTATAACACTGTCTGTCTTCTCTCCATAGATTATGAACGTACTTCTTATGTCATTTTTGGTTGAGTGCGAATTTCAAACTAATGGCTTCAGTGTAGTTTTCAAAAGAATCTAATGTATCATATACATATAATTATGTATTGTACAAAGTAATCATGCGCTGTTCCAGCGCTATGTTGATGCAGAAATGAATAAAAAAAATTGTTTCACTTCAATTAGTAAGATATTTCCCATTTCATCTAAACTGTCTGTTTGGACCGAACATTCTCCGGCACTGGAGAGAAATAGTT
This sequence comes from Galerucella calmariensis, assembly GCA_910591675.1. Lineage (NCBI taxonomy): Eukaryota > Metazoa > Arthropoda > Insecta > Coleoptera > Chrysomelidae > Galerucella > Galerucella calmariensis. The sequence continues at coordinate 86,145 of CAJUYG010000023.1, read as the reverse complement.
GGCTTCGCAATAAAGATAGCATTTGCCTCTCCGATATACAAAAGTGACATTTTATAAAAGGGTTCGTTGTATGAATGTAAAGCAGAGTTTTTTGGGTCCGACGTGGATGACTTACGGCTGGATTAATGTGGCATAATCGAGGGTCATTTTGAGTTTGTATCCTATGAATTATTTATAATTTGTTACTTATGAAAAAGGCCTTAGTTTTGGAGGTTTACTCTTGTTAATATATTTTAACAGTTTTATAAGGTGTTTTTTGTCGGCTGTATATTTAAAATATGATATAGAGTATTTGAAAATCACGGATAATTTAGGTGAGTATAATGCAAGTTTCGAGCTATTTTTCATAATTTTTTTTACAAAAAAATGTTCTTGACCAGCTAATACATGTCCAAATATTATGTTACTCGATTTTGAAAATTTTTTTTTGTGAACTGTTGGTCAATTCTTTTGTAGCAATTCTGCGGTAGAAATTTTGGTATAAACTTGAAATTGGAAAAATATACGGCGAGCATAAATGTTAATATGTTCCAAACCTGGAATTTGAAGCATGCAGCAACTTCTACAAGGGTTACAGCTGGTGACAAATTGTAACACCAAGCTATATGATTATTTTTTATTCACGTTAGTATCTCGGTCATTGAGAAATATTAATTATTTTTTAACAAATGTATAAGAAAAAAGTATTCAATGTTTTTAAAATATGATTAAAACCTCAAATATTCAAAAAATTAATCGTATGTAATTTATCATGTCATGGAGGTCTATATCCTTAACATTGACAATTAACCCCACATATACTACTATCATTGTATAAAGATAGGCAACTAGAAAATTAACTAAAAAATAATAAATATATGAAGATCAGTCTGCTTTCCTTATACAGTGTGGAAACCAGTTATGGAATAAAATTCTTTATGTCATTATTTTAGAAAATTATAAAAAATGCCGAGACACGTCAACTTTTGACTTGAGTTGTGCGTTATGTAAACATGAATTTAAATGTACAGGGTGATTCACGCAAGTATGCCATAGTCGGTGTTGTTTTTAATGAAACACCCTGTATATTTGCATATTTTTGAAATCCTCCCAATGAACCGATTCCAACAAACTAGAATCCAACTTCAAGTTCACCTCAAATTGCCCGTGAAAATAATGTTAGTCATACAACTGTTCTAAGATGTCTTCATAAAGAAAAACCTCATCCCTACAAATTAATTTTTGTGCAGGAGTTAACAAAAGACGATCCAGATCGTAGAATGGATTTCTGCGGAAGATTGATGAATAAGCTGAACAGAAATGAGATAGCTCTTGGTACCATTCTTTTTTCTGACGGATCCACATTCACATTGAATAGAGAGGTAAGCCGACAAAACTGTAGATATTGGTCACCAGAGAATCTTAATTGGATGCGTGAGACACATACTCAGTACCCTCAAAAGGTGAACGTTTGGGCCGGTATCATAGGCGACCATATTATTGGTCCTATATTTATAGATGGAAATTTGACAACTGAAAAATATTGAAATATGCTTAGAAATGAAGTTATTCCTGCGTTGGCAAACTTATATCCCAACGCAATAGATCCTAGCTTACCGAATGAAAATGTTTGGTTCCAGCAAGACGGAGCAGCACCCCATTTTGCTTTAATGGTAAGAGCCAATTCAGATGAAATCTTCCCCAATAAATGGATTGGACGGAGAGGTACTATTGAGTGGCCAGCTATATCGCCAGACCTTACGCCGTTAGATTTTTTCTGTGGGGTTATCTCAAGAACAAAGTATATGCAACACAACCAACTAGCATTGTAGACCTCAAAGACAGGATAACTATACAGAAATTGGAAATATTTCACCTCAAACCTTAAATAAAGTTGAGGAGAAGTTCTATAGGAGGCTGTGCTATTGCCAACAACTAGGTAGAGAACATTTTGAGCAATTATTTTAATGTATTAAAATCAAATACATCAGGTATTTTATGTATGTGTTTAATAACTGTAAAAATAAAAACTTCACCCTGTATAATCCATAATTGACCATACATTATTTAGTTTTTTGTAATCGGTTTATTAAGAGGATTCCAAAAATATGCAAATATACAGGGTGTTTCATTAAAAAAAACAACACCGACTATGGCATACTTGCGTGAATCACCCTGTACATTTACATTTATGTTTACATAACGCTCAACTCAATTCAAAAGTTGACGTGTCTCGGCATTTTTTATAATTTTCTAAATAATGACATAATAGTATATTACGTAACGTGTGTGGTAAGAAGAATTTTACGCACGAATGGAAAAGTTACGCACGATGCCGCGTAGCGGCGAGTGCGTAATTCCGTGAGTGCGTAAAATGCTTTACAACACGAGTTACGTACTATACTTTACCTACGACCTACTTGTACTTGTATTTTTATAAGAAGCATAAGAAATAACAGTTACATAATTAGAGGTGCTTGGTAAACTCCATCTTTATTACTCTATTACCAATGAAAGAAGCACATTAAAGAACTAACGTTTAATCATTATAAATATATTGTTGATAATCGAAAGTCCATTTTTCAATTATAATCAATACATATAACTAGCTCTTTTGGCTTTTCATAGTTAAACGTGGCCATATCGAATGTTTTCAAATAATAAATTTTGAATAAAATGTTGACGTCTATTGACAGTTGCTAGGGAAGCCGTGTGATTTACTTTACAGTGCGTAATAGACGTAATTACATTGATACCGACTGTGTGTTATTGACTGATTACAGGGGGGTCGTAGGTAATAGTATATTACATAACAAGAGTAGTAAGTTGCTTATTACATGCGAATAGAAAAGTTGCGCACGAGCCGCGTAGCGGCGAGTGTTGTAATTCTATAAGCATGTAATAAGCTTACAACTCTAGTTGTGTACTATACTTTTTCTACGAACAACTCCATTAATAAAAATAAAACGCATGAATAACATGTACAT
>CAJUYG010000023.1:72224-83169 GCA_910591675.1 Galerucella calmariensis | reverse complement strand
TACAGTTACTTAGATAATTGAGGTAGTGGTATTTTTGGATGACTGATAATTTCCTTTAACACTCTTGGAAAAAAATTGAAAAATCATATTGTAATATGTATATTGCTATTGCTATTGCTTATACTTTCCTTGAAATTAGTATCAGAACTCCGTACATCTTGTCCCTAACTGCAATAACAATATCGTCTTAGTAAGACAGTGACAGTTTCTTGAGAAGTCCGTCTACTGAAGTTTCCCATAAAAAATAACTACGTGCTACAATGCCATACTGTATGCAGACGACCTGATTATATTTGTTGAAGGCAAAAATTTCAATAGTTTACAGCTTAAATGCTTCAGGAAAATGTTAACTAACTAGATGGTTGGTCCAAAGTTACTGGTATACATGTTTTTGCTGAGAAAACTATATAAGTACATTATCTTTTTCAAAACACCACACAAAGAACAAGCAGCTTAATTCAAAGCAAAAATCGACTGCATCCACGAAATCATATATCTTGGAGTATTTTTCGATGAAACTTTGAATTAGAAACATGGCTTGGCCCCCCATTGGCCACGACAACTGCGACAACTGCGAGCTGTCTAATACATATTTCACGCAATTGTCAATTTGTTCATAATGTCTTTGGAAACAAAGTAGTTGAATCGGATCTAGTGAAGTGCACGCTCACGTAACGGTTTTATTGGGATAGCGCTGTTTTGATAATTTCGGAAATGTTGTTAATAAAACGCATTTGATGTTAGAGTTCGTATAATACCCTTCCTGGTGTGCGTCATCAATTGTTAATGTCCTTCTAACACATTATGTTGGAATAAATGGAAAAAAGGCAGGTCTGTGATTGATGCTAATTATGATATCACAATAATGAACCGTTTAAATGTATAACGAACGTTAACCCTGATCTTTGACTCAAAAAAATTTATTAGTCTATGTTTAGAATACGCGCAAGCACGACCCATCATCAGGAAAAATTACAGCATCCAAAATAGGATGCAAACGTACCTTTCGCATCGGCAATGTGTCTTTTTCTACTGTCCCACTGACAGTTCTCGTCAGGTTTGTACTTTGTTGTTTACGGTCAATTATTATTTATGAAAAGTCAATTGAATCTTATTATTTATTCATGTGATACAAAAATATGCCTAGATACACGGAAAAACATCAGCATTTTGAAAGCTCTCAAGTATTTTCATTTAGAAAAAGAATCTGGTAATTATTGATTCCATAGCATTTTCGAATTTGACTGAATACGATTCTGATGATTTTTATCTATTGAATTTAAGGTTAGCTATATGTCAAAATAGCGAATAAAATAAACGACGTACCCAAAACCCGGATATACGTCACAAACGATGACGCACACCAAAAAGGCTATTGAATGTACTCTACTTTTTTTTGTGATATAATTATTTTTCTCTGAAGATTATTATGATTATTATTATTTTCCAAAGATGGATATTATAAGTATTCCGTTTACACAAAAATATTGGATTTTCTTTAATGAACTAAGTCTCTAAAAGTAGAAAAGGAGGGCACGATACATCTTTTAGGTCTCATTGAATGTTACCTAAATATACCTACATACATAGATACTTACCTCAAATCGAGGAGTAGTGCACTTTTTCACAAATACACTGCTCAACAATTGGATAATTATAACTTTTGCAAGTATTTTATTCAAAAACGTTGTCAAAGTGATCACACTGTATGCTGTGTGTGACCATTTATCTATAGTCAATATTTTTTAACATTTTCTTTATATTAGATAGCTATATAAGGCGTACCTACTATACGTGTCTGAAATCATGGAATATTATAATATGATCCCTAGGTTACCTACCTACATATAGAGTAAGTCTCAATTATCTCTGAATTGGATTGCGCCATTTTTATGGATTTTGGTGTGCAAGTATCTTGTGATGCGGCCAATATTATGGTCGTCAGATAGTAATGAACTTTGTTATTTCAAATGGATTGCTCTGAATATTCTTAGCCCTTTGAAATCCGTGAAAGATACTGTATATTTTTCATCAAATATGTCCTATACCTAAATGCCACAGTTTCGGAGTTATACTTTCACATTACCTTCGCCAATATGACTACTTACTACAATAACGCCTTTGACGTTTCAATACATTAGTATTGTTGGTGTTTATTGGAAGATACAATGAATCGTACATCTAATTGAGATTTAAATGATATTGGGATATGATGATATGCGTAGAAGTGAACAAAAAACGTGGAATATCATTAATCATTTATATCCTAACCGAAGTCCCATAAAATCTAGTATTAGTAAATTAGTGAAAAAGTTTAACGAAACTGGTTCAGTGAAAGATTTATGCCAATCAGGGCGAAGAAAAACTGCATCAACTGAAAACAAATATTTAGTTTGTGGTATGTTAAAAGACGATCCACACCTCGAGTACTGGACAAATATCCAGGAAACTTGATATTTCGAAATCCGTGATAAAAATCTTACATGCAAATGACGTGTAAGTATCTATACAAAATAAAATAAGTTCAAGAGTAGTTAGATGATGATTTAGATAGTCGGGAACAGTTTGCATAAAAATGCTGCAATCAAAACGATCCAAATTTCTTAAGTAATGGTATGTTTTACGATGAGGCCAATTTTTTCAATTATAAAAATGTAAGTCTACATAATTGAAGATACTAGTCACGTAACAATCCACGTTGGATGCTTACATCTCACACCCAATATCCACAATAATAGCGACAAAATAATATTCTGCTTTTTATTGAGGGAAATTTAAATGGTCTGGCGTATTTAGATTTATTGGGAAAAAGAATTATACCCGAGTTTGCTCAGTTATTCCCAAATCCATCTGAGTATTTTTAATTAAATTTCAATGAAGAGATTTCAATATTCGAAGCTTTCAAGACAATAACAATATCTCAAATGACAATATTTGGCTACACCTCACTAGGCAGGCGCGTATGGTGAGTAAATCATTTGGAAGTTTTGACAGAAATTTACATTTTTTTAATAAGCCTGTAGATTATTAGCCTCAAATAAGATCTACTTTATACCGAAAAAATGAGTATTTCAGTATAATTGTACATTTATTGTCACGAGAAAAAAAAGCTTATTTACTACAAATCACATATTTCTTCACCCGTGAGAAATCACATTAGCCTACAAATTATGTGGCAATTGAAACAAAGAATTCTCACCCCACCCTTCCCTATTATTCAGTAACGGTCACCACCTGTGTACGTTTGGCGTCAGTCTGCATGTGAAATTAGATCAGTTTTTGCAATTTTACTAATTATTTTGTTTTTGTGAAGTATGTGGTTAAAGTGCTCTGGACAAAAATAAGTTTAACAATAGAATGAATGAATTGTTAAACTCATGGCGATTACAAGAATTGTGAGATATCTTTGAAGGTAGGGAAATAAATGACAATTATATCCAAGTAGGTAGAAGTAACAAGCAAGCGAAATGTACCTCAAACATACACATCTCTCAATTAAACCTGTCATATCTACTCCAATAACTCCAAATAACTACTATGGGGAAAGCATTAATGTGTACACTTGAGGATAGACTAGGCTATCTTGTGGATACAATTGTTGGTTATGTTTCAGATCATGTGGGTATGTTTAATTTTAACAATGTATAGTTTCTATTTTATAAAGGTATGGTATCTATTTTGGAAATGTATAGTTTTTTTTAATAGATCAAAATATTCAGCAGCAAGTGTTTTATTCCTATCCTGATTTCCTACTAAACATTTTTATGCACAAAATAGAGACCATTAATTTTCATTAGATTTAAACATGTTTTTCATAAAAATGCTGTAATTTTAATCCGTGTCCAGACTAACCATCGACCAATTCGATCGACTAGTCCACACATACAAAACGTAAGTCAACTTTGTTGTTCGACATAGTCTGGAAACGGCTTAGACAAATATTTGTGAAAAATATATTTTCCTAAGTAACCTAATTATTTAGAGAACCGTGTGGAAGTTACCCATACTGCTTAATACACCGCGAACTTTCAATATATTTCTAAATATTTAGAAACATTTCAAAAGCTCAGTGTATTGAATAGTGCATGTAAGTAATTTCCATAAACAAAAAACAATACCATAAATAATTCGGTTTTTTAGGGAAATATATTTTTTCACTATAAGGCAATATAATGTTTATGAAAATTATGGTTCGGTTATGATAAATATGTTGAATTTTAGTAAAAATTGATAGTTTTCTTGAAGAAGAAACATTTGTTGCCAACAAAAAAATATGATTTGCTGGGAAGATACATTTTTTACGAATAAAAAACATATCGTTAACCCAGACAATATACTTTTTTATGGTAAAGAAATATATTTTACCGATACAATACATTTTTTCATGATAAAGAAATGTCATTCTGCCATAAGTAATTTTTTTATAATAAAACAATATAGTTAGCTTGCAAAAATAAGTATTTGTTATAGGAAAACTACTTCATTTAATTTAAATGCTTCCAAAGATTAATATAACTAGTTTGTCATTATACCTCAATAAAAAATGTTGAGACAAATATGATACATTTTCACAAGAATAAATCTAATTTTCGATAGATAACTCATTTTATTGATGACAATGAATATGTTCTTATTCATCAACAATATTACTTGCCGAACTTGAAACAAATCGTTTTTTAACGACAAATTACATATTAGTCAGGCCATGTGGAAAATCATATTTATTTGACATACCTAACAAGATTTTTATTATCACAAATAAATTTTTTTTTCGGTGAGATTATTCAAATTGAACGATTTCATTCAATCATAGCTTCCTGAATGAATCACTTCGGCAAGCATAATGTAACTTCAAAATTCTGGCATTTAGGTATAGGGAACAGCACATGGAAAAAATTCAGTAGGTATTTCTCAAGGAATTCAAAAGGCGGAGAATATATTTTGTTGAAAATAATAAAGTTTACCATTTTTCAGAAGAAAGGAAGGATCTGACAACAATGTGAATACCAGCATAATATCGGCCATATCACAAGATTCTTGCACATCAAAATCTATAAAAATCGAGCAATCCTTTTCCGAGATAATAGAGGCGTTCTTGAATCTTTCTTTGTAAGAAAAAGTGGTTCCTATCTATTTATATAATTGTCTATAATTCATCCCTAAAGATGCAAATAAAATTTGTGAAACCGTTCGAGCAACTAAAATTTGTTATATTTCTGCTATTAATTTTATTTGTTAATTATTGATAGAATCCATGTAGTGATAGCTGAAACAATCAATTTATTTCCCGGCTATTTTATTTATCGTATTAATTTTTTATTGAAAATTGTTCCATTAAAATCTAATTTATTCAATAATCCAATTGTAACTCCGAAGCTACAACATATCCACCAAGTCTACGTCACTGTTCCTCTCAACCTTCTCATCACAGCTGCCACTTCGTCTCTCTTCAACTCATCGAAGAACTGACCAACATCGAACCTTCTCCTTCTACTAAAATATGTCAGTAATTCTTCCCACTACTCTTCTCTTCAGTATTGTTAAGACCAAGAAGTAACTCGTTGTAGCGATCAGTCTAAATAAGTTATCCGAATAGAAGATACGTCTGAAATCGTTCGAATCCGTTAACTCTCGTTTGTATGCCGAACGACAAATTGTGCTATACCGGTAGTGATGTGCTCAGTAGAAAGTTAGAAACTTAAAAATGGGTTATTTCGGTGTCAAAACCTCGTTACAGTGGGACAGTGATCTAAAACCTCTTCAGTTAAAAACTAATCAAACCTCGGTTTATAAAAACTTATGTTTGTTAAGTGTGATTTTCGCTTTTAGTGTCGGATTTACCATAGGAATTCTCATACCAGTAATTTATCTAAAGTCGCCTAGTACGAACAAGACTGAATCCGTTCCAATCGATTCTCTTGTTACTAATTCTTCGGTAATAAAAACAATTTTCTTAAATAACAGCTACGGTTACAAGAACCATACTAAGAACGAGTTTCCATCCGTATCTTTCGTCGAAAATATCAAACAGAGCGCTAGTGATGAACAATTGATTGAGGATGGTATTTATTGGGGACGGAGAATAGAAAGAGCGTTACCAGAAGGGTACCATGATAAGAAGCACGTAATATGGGAAGATTATGTTAAAAGCGCAGTAGCTGTTAAAATGGAAAACGGTTGTGGAAGGATGCAAAACCGTTTGATAACTTTCCAAGACGGTTTAAAAGGTTGCGTGAGATATAGACAGAACACAGATCAAATACAAGGAGAATTATTTAGTTTTTATTTAGCTAAAATTTTGAATATACCTAATCTTGCCCCGAGTACAATAAGCGTAGTAGATTTAAAAGAGCCTTTATGGCGTAATCTACGCAACGAAATTGCTTCAGCTCAATGGAACTCAAACAGACCAATTGTTTTAACTCAATTTATATCAAATTTGAACTCTGCCAACATTCCAAATGTGTTTAAACCGGTAGAACGGCACTTGAACAAATTCGACGTTATAAATATGACAAAAAACGAGATTTTAGATGAAAATGACTTAACCAAAACCTTTGTAGAATTGGCTCAATGGTCTGATTTGATAATTTTTGATTATCTGACTGCCAACTTGGATAGAATAGTTAACAATCTGTACAATTATCAATGGAATGCAAATATCATGGACGCGCCTGCGCATAATCTAGCAAGAAAGGCCAACAGTGATTTATTGTTGTTCTTAGACAACGAATCAGGACTTTTACACGGCTACAGGTTACTCAAGAAATACGAAATTTATCACTCCATTCTTTTGGAGAATTTGTGTTTATTCAGAAGACAAACTGTCGAGAAAATTAAAACGTTAAGAACTAAAGGAAACATTGGACACATGTTACGGGATATGTTTGAGAAGTTAAACAGTGAATCGGTTAAAGACATCCTACCGACGATACCAGACAGAAGTGTTAAAATTTTGAATGAAAGAATAGACAAAGTCTACAATCAAATTTCCAAATGTGAGTCTGTTTTTTCTAATAGTTAGTTGAAAGAAATAGGTAATAGGAATAGATTTTTATTCAATTTTTAAAATTCTCAACGTTTTTCATTGAATTCTATTGGTGCAAAATAAACTTTTCACTTGATCGGTATCTGTTGATATTAGGTGATTAATGTTACGCTTCTTTCCAAAAAAATGATAAAACGGAACGAAAGCTGTCAATAAATAATATATTGGGTCAGAATTAACGATTGCCTTCTGAAGGTATGTATTTTTATTGTTTAATGATATTATTAATTTAAAATTAAATATAGTGCTGGCAATATCTTCCAGTTGCCAGCTATCCTCTGAAACTATATTTTACCTTCTCCTTTTTGGAGACTGTTTTATTTATTGCCAAATATTAACAGATCTGAACATTTTATTTGAAGTGAAGATACTCTAGGTATTTGGAATTAAATTGAAAGCGCCTTATATATTTGATGTACAAATTTTGAGAATTTTAACCATAATCACGCAAATATTCCAAATTAAAGTTTGCATTTCTACATCGATATACAACTATAAAATTTGCATATGAATTGAGATATTTACTAAAAGTGGATATCGTTGGGTTGAGCAAGCAGGTACCTAGGTACCCACATACAAGAGTGGATAGGTTGTTTTAAGTGGTTTAACAGCTATTACAGTTTCAGTCTGTATAAACAAAATACAATACCTACGTTATAATTGTATTATATTTTTGCATAATGTGATAATTCAGTTAAATATCATCCAGGGAAACCAACTAAATAAGTTTTTTGTAGGCACTGTTTGCAAAGGTATAAAAAATGAACTAATTGAAAAAGATAAGGTAATACCTACCTATATGAAGATTTGAAAAATAAAAAAATAACACTGCTCGTGATTTTCGGTCTCAATATTTTCAGTCTAAAATCAATAAGTAGTTGAACACTCACGATGAAATAATTAGCAATACATAAGTAGATACTTATAGGAACTAATAGTAGATAACTTATTTAAATTGCATAATAACTTTTTAACAACTCTTTTGTATCAACCTGCACCCTAAAGACAGTTCCACTTATCTAAAGTTTCCATCGATTATTTATGTAAGGAATCAGTATCTGTGACATAACCCATTAGTTTAAAAATTAGGTACCTACCTACCTACCAACATTAAAAATCAAGAGATTTTACATTGTGCCTTTTTTTTGGATACTGAAAAAAATAAAAGATATACAGTTACATCCTCGAACTGAGAAGAATGTGTAAGGGTAAACGAAAAACTTTAATGGTAGCTTGAGAAAGGAACTCAAGTATTTGAAAGATTTGAATTAGCAGGAAGAAGACTAACCCAATTTCTAAATAAATTTGATAATGCTCAGAAATTTTTTTTTTCACAAAAATTCAATGAAGCAAAATAAAGTTGGAGAGGAGATGCGTTTGATGGAATATTAAAAAATTATTTATCAGCAATTTAAATCACACAAACTAGGATGACATATGAAAACGATAAAACAACAGACAATAATGTTGTGTTAAACAAAAATCGCGAGGAATTTATTTATAACTTTTCGTACTCTTACAGTTTATACACCTACTTTGAAAACGAGATCAGCGTTCACGGAACCAACATTATAACAGGATGCACATTCAACCTAGTTGTTAGAAATGATTTAATCACACGACACATTTGCTATCATTACAATTATCAAAAGTGTCATCTTCAGTATACACAATTTATCATTCCGACTTCAATAATAAATTTTTTTTCTAATATTCATGACAGTTTCTAATTGTATGTTCCCTTCCTCTATTTGCTCTCGTGCTCTTCAATATTTGTACAGCTTCTTAATATTTGGACAGTGCATTACATTTTTATTATAAATACTTTTGAGTATTAATTGATGTGTTTAGAACCCAACTATTTTGTGGTATCCCAGAGAAAGACGCATCGTGAAGAAAGTCTGAAAATGGGAAAATGAACTCAGTGCATTTGACTGGAGAAATTTTCCAGACCAACAAAAATATTATCTAGCTTCTACGCACTAGGTACGTTCTCGGGTACGTTGAACCTGATCCCAGAGTAATCACGGGAATGCTCAGTGGACACTGACCAGTCTCTGTAAGATCGGCAGAGTGGACAGTGGAACATGTCGATGGAACAGCGGATCACATTATTTGCAATTGCAGGAGAATAATTGTATGTGGATTTGCTGCAAAATACATTCATTCATGATTCGACCTGACCGCGGAACGTGATTTCAACAGGAGGGTGCAACGCTACATTTTACGATAGCTGTGCGTATATTTTTATTTGGACAACTCCAGATCCCAGTTCGCTAAATCGGATCTAAGAAAAAAGGTCGCCGACATTTGGTCGTTACCTGTACCTAATGCCAAGCACAATTGAGCGCTTAGCAAATGGTCGCTGACGGAAAAAGAGCGCCGATGAAACAAGATCGCATACAATTGTAAGTGCGAGAAAAAATATAAGTATAGGCAAAGTCGAATGAAACGTACAACTAGAGTAGGATGGAACTGCATTATTTAAACATCTGATATTCCCATCAAACAGATCTACGTTTTTTAGGTCACAATTGAAGTATTTCTCATACATTTTAGCGAAGGCTTATACCATAAATCATTGGAACTAATTTAATTTTTATGAATTTTGATGTTTGTCTTATGTGTTTCATTTGACTTAGACATGCTTGTTATTGGAGTTGTTAAATGGTTTTCAAATAGATTCGTTTATTCCAGCATAAAAATGTTAGTAATATTTGATGAACAAATCTTGTATTAAGTTTAAAAAAAGAGATGTCATTATAAGGGCATGTATTATTTACGAAATGACAAATATAGTTTATTGAAATATCCTAATTAACTATTTGTTACGTTATTGATTTTATAAACAAATATATTAACACAGGGGTTCAGCTTGAAGAGATTCATTACGATTTTAAGACGTTTTCTGACGTTTTGAAAACTTTTTGAGACCTTCCGAAAAACCGTGTAGCCAAGTGTAAAATCGGTTATCTATACCTAAGCCATAACTATGATCAATTTCTATTGGTTAATTTTATCATAAGTTATTTAATCAGCTATATAATGAATGTATACGTCATGCACTTCGTATCTCATACCATTTTTATATATTTTATTAGGTTTATTGGCTAGTTCTACTTAATAAAAAATTCTCAACCAATCCGGTAGCATTTTATTATTTATTTTTTGTATTTGTTAATTTTCAAAAAGTTGCAAAAAGCTTCCGCCATATTGCATCTTAAATCGTATTTACCGCATGCCATAACGTTTTTACACCATAAACAGTTACTTACATCATTCGCAAGCAACTAAAGTTGAAGGTTATGTTCTCCATCGTGATATACTGAAAAAGTTAAACCCAATAATTGTTAGAGTATTATTTACTGACTGTTGATTGCTTAGTTGTTCCATGAGTATAATTATTGTCTCTTATTTATTGCTATTAGTCATGTATAGTACAAAAACTACCGACACTTACACGGTACTGTGAACATTTAAAACAAGCGCATTTTAATTGTTTTAACAGCTTCATTTTAAAATAAATTTGATTATAATCTTCATAAAAGTATTAGGTAAACTTTCACTCAACATTCTACCTGCAAATTAGTTCCACAAGAATTTATTGAAGTCATTTAAAAAAATTTAATTGCTAATTTCAAATTTGCATCAAATTAGAAAAAAAAAATTAATGTACCTACATCCAAGCGAATGTTAGATCTATTAGGTCTCAATAAATGTCACCCTAATATACATACATACAGGCAAATGTTAACTAATCTCATTAGACTCCGATCAATGATCATGATGAGTTAATTCCGTGAAACCGGTTAAGGTGATAAATTAACAATGTTTATATATACTTGAACTTTGAGATTTGAAAAATAAATTAGCTAATGTTGAAGTTACATACCTATT
>CAJUYG010000023.1:52864-67224 GCA_910591675.1 Galerucella calmariensis | reverse complement strand
CGGACTGATCTGAGCGGAATTACCGAACAGTTCAGATTTACCTCCCCTACCTCTAGATGTAGTAAACGAGCGATTCAGACTAAAAAGATTAATCGGACGCACTTATAATGTATTTAACTAAACAGTCTTGAATTCCAGCTGTTCAATATAAGCAAATCTTCAATCTTCCAGTAGAGAAAGGGAGCATTTTTTATCCAGCTGTTGGCAATTTGTCATGCTGATATATTTGCTTTGGAACTTACTATTCTTGAATGCACTGTTCTGTTAAGAAAAACTTGCATATATACTGAAAACTTGGCTAAGTGTATTTAAAAATAAGGAAAAGTCTAATGTTATTGATCCACACTAAAAGAACTAGGTTTATAAACTTAATCTTTTTCGTCTTTTTATGCTGAATTGGAATATATTGCCTTCAGGTGATGGGTGTGAATAGAACAGAGCTAGGTATCTGGAAGGTACATACTGACCCATATTATAAGATCATACCATGGAATAAAATCCATTGAATATGATGCGCCCCTTTCCAAGCATGTTTGCAAATATCTGACTCAAAAAAATCAAACAAATGGTTTCAATTTCTTATTGTATACTATTTGGGATTCAAAATATTCCTTGTGAATATTTGATATAAGATAATTGATAGGCAAGAGCCCATGGCAAGACCAAGATTCTATTCATGAAAATCGTTATTGAAATATGTTTTCGTTATACATAATTTTAATACTTAATTCTATTGTTGTTGCTTTGCTCAATTTGGTCTCGGCGTCTTGTTCTGTTTCTACATACGAGTATATTGCTGCTGAACCTTTCAAGGTTATCTTGTGCTAAACATGAAACTTTTGTCCTGGATATAATAATTTGACTTTTGATTCACATGAAATATTTGGCGTTGTATTTAGGTGAAAATTTTTTGACAATTCCAAAAACCAATCAAATTTCCTCATTTTATATCATATGAACAATCTCAGCCAATCATGTCAACATTACACTGAAAACAGACCATGGGCAATTTTCACACGTTGCTATGGATACATATTGATTTATTTCGATTTTGAAGTTTCGTATATTTAATATTTCGAAATGTCACGATTTGGTTGTAATACTGAAACAAAAAATTTTCTATCCGAATAACCGTCGGACATTGATAAATGCTCAAAAATTTTATGACAACTTTCTCAAGCTTGTTGCTTGTAGGCAACAGACCTCCGCCTACGGCGTCGGTCTGTTTCCAAGCAACAAGCTTTCGAAATCTGTCATAAAATTTTTTCAAACAATTATCAATGTCCTTGGGTTATTACTACTGAAAACAACTCCTGTCACGGACCTGATAGGGAAGTGAATTGAAAATATAAGAAGAATGGATAGACCCCCTATTTCTAAGCATAAACAACACTTATATTTAAAACGATTTAAAAGATTGTTCCCCTCCCGAGTTATTGATTTTAAAAATGAAGTGTTAATAAAAAATACCTCAAAACCTACTTATGCAAATTGGAAGTAATATCCCAAATTGATCATAAAAATGCAAATTGTTTTTTACCAGTATTAACGAAGTTATAGCTTTTTAATGGTGGCGCTATTAAGAAATAGTGTAATTTGACTGAATTATAGTACCTATATAGATTCTCAAATAATAAAGAAATCAAAATTGACAAGCTACCAAGTTGGATTATTATGTCAAACAAAAGTATGGGATGTTCTAAATTGTAATATATGTAACTTGAATATATTTAAAATAAAATAACAATTGATTATAGGTACTATACATGTTTCAATACAGTGATGTGTGATGATTTGAAAAAAAAATGTTATCACATAATGCAAGTAATAAATTGGAAGGGCATTTATGAAAAAAATTATATGAAAAATGTCAAAATTACAAGAAAAGGGACTGACAAATATAAAATGCGAGAGAAAACACGGGAAAGGTCCAAAAAGTTACTTTAATGAGAATTACTTTGATTCTTTTTAT
Source organism: Galerucella calmariensis (assembly GCA_910591675.1). Lineage (NCBI taxonomy): Eukaryota > Metazoa > Arthropoda > Insecta > Coleoptera > Chrysomelidae > Galerucella > Galerucella calmariensis. The sequence goes on along the minus strand of CAJUYG010000023.1, from coordinate 65,252 downwards.
AGTCTTTTGTAAAACTTACAAATTGAGTGAAAAAAAGTGCTATTGATAGAAATCAAAAGGGTAATTTCATAAACCTGAATTTCTGGAAAATTATCAACCTGAATTATTTTAAATAATAAACAAATTCAACAAAAATTATTTTGAGAAACTTCCAAGATAATTGTAGCTCCTGAATTATTACCCAGCAATCATTTATCATTTTGGAAATAAAGAGCTTTTTTATTGGTTGTGATTTTGAAATTTATGATATTGTAAACATTATTCAGAAACGTATTTTTTCATGCAAATTGGCGAACCTTTCACTCAGATTTGAAAAATATATTATCGTTGTTATTGTTGCCTGGTGAAATTACTTTTTTGCGCGATCGATCTTTTTTGTTTATTTACAGCATCTGTTGCCAGGTCGGTAGGTTGTGTTTACTGGTTTCTAAGTCTAACACGTCGGTAAGTGATTTACTTACCGTTCAGACGTTGGTAAGTAAATTACTTACCGACGTCTTAGCCCTACATACATTTAAGTGGTCCTAAATAATATATTACCTACTTCATTCATTACACAAAAGGAACAAAAAAAAATAAGAAGATTGATATTTTTTAATGAGCAGAATCGAACAGAACAATATAAAAAGTAATAAATAGCATGAAAACAATTTCACCAAAATGCAATGGTTATTTATGTAACTAGTGTGTAAAGTGGCCTTTTTTTGACGAATGTGAAAACTGACAATCACATGAGTCGAAAAAAAGGTCTTTACACACGAATTGCATACAATATTCAGACGCTGTCAAATGTTGAGATGAAAATTCTAAAAAAAGATTAATTATAATAATAAACGAAATTGTTAAATTTTCCTTCTGTGCTTGAATAAACATCCAATGCGTATTCAGCCACTCCGCAAACTGAGGTTATCCAAGGTTTCAGAACTGTACCTTGATTTGAAGTTCCTGGAGTAGGCTCTTACTTTTGCATCATCACTGGACACGCGTTTTGATCCATTATTTAAGGTGGGTCAATTACCTCTCCTTTACTCGTATTGTCTTCGCATTTTTCCAGGCAATGCGATTTTAGATCTAACAACAAAAATTACCAAATCTTTTAATGAAAACAATCCCTGCTTATGCATTTTTATAGATCTATCTAAGGCTTTCGATACCGTCCACCACAACTCCCTCCTCCGCTCGCTAGAAGACATAGGTATTAGAGGTATTTGCTTGAAATTATTTGAAGAGTATCTACTCGGAAGGCATCAATGCGTTAACATGAATGAGGTCTTTAGCGAATCCAGGAAAGTTCAGTTTGGGGTACCGCAAGGCACAGTCCTGGGACTACTTTTATTTAATATTTATCTAAATGATATTTTCTCATTAGGCACCGCCGGCCACGTTATTGGTTTCGCTGATGATACAGCTATTTTTTATAGCGCTAACGCCTGGGATGAGCTTAAGGAAAAAGCAGAAAATGATTTTAAGCATATAAACAAGTGGTTGTCACATAAATTACTTACAGTAAATTTAGATAAAACAAACTATATTCCGTTTAGCTGTAACAAATCTGGATTACCTACTTTTAACCATATAAATATCATTGCGGATGATAGCAGCTACTCCATTCAGGCTGTCAATGATGTTAAGTATTTGGGTGCTACAATCGACTCACATCTTAGGTGGGAAGAACATATAAAATCAATTGTAAAAAAGTTACAAGTAATACTATATAAAATAAAGTGTTTAAAAAAACTACTACCTGAACATTCCTTAAAACTTTTATACTATGCTCTCGTCCAAAGTCATCTTCGATATGGAATATGGGGAGCTGCATCCAAAACTCACATGCACTTATTGGAGATAACACAAAAACGTTTTCTAAAGGTCGTTCTATCCAAACCATACCAATATTCATCTGATCAGTTGTACATAGATGCTAAAGTGATGGATATAAGACAATTGTTCTATTATTGTACACTTAATAAATTTCGCAAGGCAAAGGACTCATTCCCAACATCGCTACACTCCTATGATACCCGCCAGAAAACACATTACCCGGTACCTCATATGACAAAAACGATCGCCCAACAGTCTTATACTTACCTGGCCCCAAAATTATACAACTCGTTACCGGAATCATTAAAATTATTAGCCAACGTGCATATATTTAAAAATAAATTGAAGTTGTATATTTTACAGAAATCTAGGCATGAGATACATAATTATATAGAAATAAGAATGTAGTATATGCAAACTCTGCAAATAATCCTAAATTTTTCTCTTTTCTCCTATTGTTTTCATTTACTCGTGTGTATATTGTGAAATGTCAAAAGTTGGATATTGCATGTAAGGTGTTAGATGTAAGTTATTTGTTTTCTCTTTTTTGCTATTCACTAATGTATTATTTTTTTGTTTATTCATAATAATGTAACAAATCCTCAATATTCTAATATTTCTACTCGAAACAAGTGTTCACTCACTTATCGAGTATACTATTCTTATCATTCGTTTTCTCTGTTTTGATTTTGATTGTAAAGATTTTAATTGATTAAGAATAAACTATAATATTCAAATCCAGTCTAATACCTTCGTGATAATTACTAACATGTCAAGATAAACACAAGATATGACTAGCTGTGTGCTGCCACTTTTTTGTAGTGTTGCTTCATGATAATTTTTATTAATTTTTCGTGAACTTTCCCTAATGATATTAAAAGAGATTTGAAGAATTAGGTATATGTTGATTTGCGATATTTAAATGTAGTATCTTATTTTACTTTCACGTTAAAACGTTGCTCTAGTTGAAACTATTTAAATTTTGTCTGTATATATTTTTAAATTATTGTAATATTCCACGATTTTTTTGGTGATATATTATATTACTAACTAATGATATATTATGTGATACAAAAATAGTGTAAAAGGGAGTTTTTAAAATCATTGAAGTGAAACGGATTCTGATGTGTCGTCTTTATTCTATATGCTGGGAGAAATTGGTTAGGAAATTGAACCAAAATATATCAAACAAGTTCCATTCAGTTACAATTTGAAGCCGTATTTTTGAACTTATTATAGTGATGAAGATATTGAAGGTGAACAAATAATTTCCAGTCTAGTTATAGTGAATGCTTTTGTAATATCATGTAATTCTCGATTTTAATATCATTCTCAGCATAAATAAGAAAAAACCATTGCTGTCATCTTATCTTTAAAAATAAAGAACACAACTTTTAAACTTGACTTAACACTTCAACGAATTTAAAAATATTTCTTTATATGTAGGTTAATATTGTCTTAGACTATTTCATGTATGCTAAAACATTTCGAACGAACTTACTCAAATATATTCTCACAAAGTGGTATTTAATATTCTCATGAAGATTTTCTTCAATCTACCCAGTGGTCTTAACGTTTAATTGGATAATGTGAGGTGACTGATGATTATTATAAACTGGTAATAAAAAACTTTTGTTAATATATGAGGCTATAAATAAGTTGAATTGAGAAAAAATAGCTATCAAACTTTATATTAAATGATGATTTACCTCTATTTGTTAGTAGAAAGGTATAAATTTGTAATAAAAGCCAAAACGACTCTAATGTATTCAATAAATCAGGTTTTACATAAATCACAGATTAAAAAAAATCTTAAGCATAATGGTACAGTCTATGCTAAATATTATCTTCTACATTTCTAAGAATATTTTTAATTTCATTTCATTTTCCGTGTTTTACAAGTCTTTGTTTGTTTAACATGAAAAAGTTTAATTGTATAGTCCCTGCAATTAAAGGCAAGACTATTCATTTAAGTATGTTTAATTATCCCTGCAATAGGCGCCAAGAATATACAATGTTCTGAAGATGTAATGTATTGTTAATGATTGTACCATTTTGCCACATTTTTCCAAGTTATATAAGCGTTGCTTCTGAGGCTCTTCTTCATTCTCTCGAATAATGCCATCAGAAATATTGTATAAAGGTCGCGTTCATTCCAACAAAGTTGATTTGGTAGCTTTTTTGGAGAGATCCATCGCTCCTCAATATTTTTGAACGTGCTAATTTTATTTGATTTATAACTTCAATAATTATTTATTCATTTTCGATTTCAATTCAGTTTGATAGTTCATTCATTCTTAAGATACAAATGTCTCTAGTATCTTCAAACCAAAATATGTTATGTCATTTTAAATGTTAATTAACATAATATTTGGCATAAATTACAGTTAATGCATGATTTATCGATATTTCAATTGTTATGAAAGAAATGTCGACTGCTACCACCGCGCTCATATCTGATCAGTTGACAAAACACGCATTCAGCAGGAAATTGCTGATCGCTCCAGTAGCGCTACATTGGGATGAGTGCGACCAAACACAAACGTAAAGCAAAGATTTTCATAAATAGTATTACATATTATTACGACTTGTGATAATTTAGTCTAGCTTACAATTTCAAAAAATGTGTCAATAATTGTTAGATCACCTAAAACTAGGAGCCACAGCTCATTGAATTTGGAATAACGTCTAGTAGTCCACTAAAGGATTTTTCATGGTAATTTGCTTATAAATTTTGCAGTATTTGATCTACTGATACAACATTTCACTATAGTTGAAAAAAAGTCCGATAAATCATAATTTTATTTTGAATTCTTTATTTAATTCACTTTGAAGTATCTATCAACGGAAGATACATGTTACTATATTTCGACCTCCCGGAAATGGGGAAAAAAATATATATATATAAGATGAGATTGAGATTAAGCGAAAATTGGATGTCAAAGTAAAAGTATTACACTATTATAACCTCACAAATTTGAAAATTACTTTTCAAAAAGTAGACTCGGAAGAAACTTCTACTTCTCGGGCTACATGCCCTGACAGACTATGAATTACATTTTTAAGTTAAACGGGATAGATATAACCAACCATTCTGGTTTGTGATTAGAAGAATACAAGGTAGATATCATCCCTCCAGAAATTCTAGGAGCATGATTCTGAACTGGAGATAACGCTGAAATCACATTAATACATTTATATAGCCCGAGAAGTAGGTGTTTCTCCTTAGAGCTGTGTTAAACGATCAAATTAGCATAAGTTTGTCTAGTTAGATCAAACTATGAAATTAGGTAAACAATCTGAAATTGGGTCAAACTAAGGGGTAAAAGTCCAGATCGATGAAAAAACTTTAATATTCACCTCATCGAATAAATTTTGATGGTCTCATGCTTGTTAGTCTTATATAACTATTAAGAAAAATGAGAACAGTTGCATTTGAACGGGCGACATTTCAATGTCATTTTTTTGGCAGAGCTTACCTTTGGAACAACAACGTTTTTCTTACTATTTAAAATTCAAGAATGTTGATTATGCTATTATAGGTAAGTACTGTCAAAAATAAATCATGACAGAAAAGTCACCGGCTCACATGTCAATGCTTTCGTTTTTTTTAATCCTTCCCGGATGTTTAAACCTGATAATTATTATAGTTTTGTAAAACAATATAATAAAAACAATATGCAAATCAAAAACTGTAAATATTCTATACTTAGATTCAGTTTTACGGCTTTCCAAAAAAATATTATTGAATGTTTGGTTGCCTATACCATAATCGTTTATCAATAGAAATCTCTAATCAATTAATGATTTCGTCTAAATTAATCTGGCTTAAAAACGTACTGATGACGGAAAACATGTTAATACATTCTCCTAGATGTTAATCCGAATCCAATGAACTATCGACCATTTTTTCAAGAGTTGATAAGTTTTTAATCTTGTGAACTAGAATAAATTGATCGAAGTCGTGAGATACTTTGCGTATAAAATATAAGTTCAATGAATTAATCTACGATGATCTGTATATTAGCTGTATAGTTATAATTATTGTATAATATTGTTGTGCATAGTGTATAGCTATGATATGAAAAAAACTATTTTGTGATGTCCTTCAAATGCCAAATATAGATTGTAAATATGTGTATTTTTTTGTAAATGATGTAAATATTCACTCCGAATAAAATTAAAAGTGATTCAATTTGGTTTTTATTTCTTGTTGAAACCTGTTTTGTTGGATATTTGAATAAGTTCCAGCGATGGTGTATAACTCAAGTATACAAGATGTTAACACACGATTTTATGTGTAATTTTGTGAGGAAGGTAGGTATGTAAAAATGTTTCTTAAAAAGATTTATTCTTGGTGTGAAATTTTGTACACATACAAAGCTTAACAACATTCAAAAAAAATAATAAAAATAAATTTTTGCTTGAAGGGAGTAACCTTAGAAACGTGACATAATCCTCGCAAAAATACCATAGTGCACCGGGGCAAGAAAAGAAATTTTTTTTTCACAAGTAATGAAATGAAAATAGAATTTCCATATTTACAATATCAGGAAAGAGAAAATCATCAAACAAACTTTCATGGCAGTAGCACGGAAGGTAAGTTCACAATAGGTTGGGTTATTTATCATACAAAGTGATTTCAATATACTGTTTTTACCCCACCCTTTATTTAAATATACATTTTTCAATTTCCTTAGTTTACTTGAAGAGCTGTTATTTGAAAAAGATACTACATACAGTGAATATTTACAGAGTAACAGGGTGTTGAATCTCCATTGTTTAAGCTGAAGGTAATTTTTTACAAACTTGTTGAATATTTGTTTTAAGCGGTTTACGTGTCCCTAGATTGGATTTAATGGGGTGGCTACTCGGCCTATTAGACTGCGGCCTTCTCAGATCCAATGTGGTCCTCGCAATCCAAATTACATTATCATTTTCAAGTAGCCAATCAGCCTCGGAACTGAATCTTCCATGTAATTTCTTGCTGGATGCTTCTCATAACCTAGTAGAAGAAATCACACATTCGCCAGACAGCCACACTGGCATAGGGTGTACTCCCAGTTTCCTCTTCTAGATGAAAAAATCTGCGCTTGGCTTCGTCTGTCAACCTAAGCAGCTTTACGTGCCTGTTGAGTTTACAGTTCTTTCTACATACCTACTACAGCTTTGATAGTTTCGCTATCTTTCCGCTTATTTTGTCTGCTTTAAATGTTTGGGAATATTTTCTTATTATTTACTTGCCTGACTTTGTCTTGGTGAGATTACCCACCATTCTAGATATTATGTCTTTGCCACCCAATTTCTTGCTTTCACATTCACTGTCGACTTTGCGACACAAAAGTTTTGGTGCAATGAATGGCTTTGATGAGCCGTATTTGGCCGCTACATCCGCCAATTCGTTGTCCTCATGACCATCGTACCCAGGCTTCCATGACCTATGCAATACCATACTGGCTTAGAAAGGCTTGGAAAGTTGTCAAGAAAACAGTGTATTCGGTGTAAAATAATTTATTTTCAAAAAATTGCAAAGCGCTTTCGGCTGTTACGCCATCATCAGTGCAATACCTGCAAGTAAGTAATAATAAATTTATAGTGACTTAATAAAATGAGGAAATTAGTAAAGAATTACTTACTCATCAAGTATATACAACAAACCAAATTAAAAAGTCGACAACACATTGACTACACAATCATAAAAAATTAAAAACTACATTGAATTTAAAATATTCCTATATTTTGAGATATTACAAAATTACACGATTTATTATTTGGAATTGTTCTTTGAAAATTTTTTGACAGTTCCAAGAACCAATCAAATTTCCTCATTTTTTATCATATGAACAATTTCACCCAATCGTGTCAACATTACACTGATAACAGTCCATAGGCTATTTTCACGTTGCTATGGATACATATTGATTTATTTCGATTTTGAAGTTTCAAATATTTAATATTTCGAAATGTCACGACTTGGTTGTAATACTATAATTAGCAAAAAAAATTCTATCCGAATAACCCTCGGACATTGATGAATGCTCAAAAATTTTATGACAACTTTCTCAAGCTTGTTACTTGTAGGCAACAGACCTCCGCCTACGGCGTCGGTCTGTTTCCAAGCAACAAGCTTTCGAAATCTGTCATACATTTTTTTCGAACAATTATCAATATCCTTGGGTTATTACTACTGACAATTTAATTCATGTATAAAAAATCGCATATGCCACAGTGCAATTGTCACTTTGACAGCGGCAAAAGTTAGCTTTTACTTTTACAGCGACAAATACCTACACTAGTGGTTTTTTCACTTATTCATTTGTTCATCAATATGTTCCTAGTATGAATTTCAATAACTGCGTTTCTAATAATTGTACATTGAAATAAAAATGTGTTTATTTTTAATGTTTCATAAATAAAGTTTGCATTGATATGTTTCCAAATTTCCAATATCCCTGTTCCTAGTATGAATTTCAATAACTGCGGTTCTAATAATTGTACATTGAAATAAAAATGTGTTTATTTTAAAACACTCCACCTTCGGTGCCGTGTTTTTAATAGTTGACAGTTATTCTCGTCAAATTGCTAGGAAACAGTTTCTCATTAAACAACCCAAACTTACCCGACAAAATACAAACCACTTGTGCAATTATATAATTACATTCCTTGAAAGTTACAAACTCAATTTTTTAATTCAATTTTTTTGTTTTTGAATTCTCTTTGGACTCAAGTGTGAATTTTCTGTTTTGAATGAGATTCAGTAATGGGTTCTCATTAGACCCTGAATCTATTTCTGCTTCTGTATATTTGAAAAATGGGTTCTCATTAGACCTTAATATCAAATCAATTTTCATTTAGAAAATTTACATTTTTTTTTTGGGCATCACATAATTTATAACAATTTTCACGAACTGAAATAAATTCCTCAATATTTACATTTATACCTAATTGTAAGACTGTCATTTGTCATAATTCAATTTAGATTTGTTTTTATTTGTCAACTTCAAATTAATTCAATGTCAGTTCAATTTCCATTCTACATAAAATATAAAAATGTTTGAAAGTTAACGACAGTTACCAACCCCGTTTAACTGTGAATTGTGATTCAATGTCCTTTGTAGCATATAACCAAGGAAGTGGTTGTTGCTCCTTAGTAAAAGGTCTTTGTTCCTTGAGTTTCAAAAACTCTGTGGGGCGTTATAATAGTATTATACTATTACCTTTGATATCTACTTATAACATGCTTTACTAAAATGACAATTTATTTGCAGGATACTGTGAATAGAGTAGATAATCCTTAAATAGGCTTAAATAGGCATCTATGCAATCCCAAACTATCTTGTACTTGACCCTATGTAATCGAATACCGTCAGTGCAACTTGGCTGTTTAATAATTTTATTCACAAAGATTGCAGCTGAAAGGTATGTCCTTTTTTTCCTTTCAAATTTTCAACACACTGATAAATCGCCGTCACCCCCTTGGGAAGTTTTGACGTCCTGGAAAAGTGAGCCTTTGTTTTAGTCTTACAATTCCGCTTCCTACGCCCACTTCTGCCTTGGAGCCGTCCGTATACCAGGTTTCGTCAGCCATAATGAGGGCGCTTTCTTTCCAGTTTTCCGACTATATTTGGAGCTTATATATTATTGAAGCTGTATCTCGGGGTCGTTATGTCAATGGGCTCATCAGGTTATCCGCTTTTAACATCTCGATAAGTTTTAGATTTAGAGCACCGTGTCTTTATCCCAACTTTGTTCCCGTTTAATCGTAATGAGAAAAAATTATTAATATCCATTTTCCCGATCCTAGAATAGTGCTTGAAAATCTACTTCGCCCAATGTGAAGAAATGGAGAGTGAAAATTGGACACATGAAATAATCTTACGAAAAATATCGCTAAAAATTATTCATCAGCAAATTATACTTCAACTAGCCTGAAAAGGGTAATCGATAAACCAATTTTGATCAAAAGTGACATCGGAAGAGTATAGAAATAATAAGTATCGAGGGATGTATTGAAATGAGTACAATGGAATCATTTTTAAAACGCAACAAGCTGATTTAATTTATTCAAAATAAATTAAGTGAATCGTAAATATAAAGCTATAATATTTTATTATATCATTAAATAAACATTTTTAATGACCGAAACTATGTTATAGTGGCGGTGTTTTCTCTGTTATGAAAACGATATTAAGCAAATATATTGTTATTTTTAATATCATCGTGGATTTTATAACCATTTAATGGTTATCTATTAATAAGTGTAGAATAATTTTATAGACCTGAATTTTTAATTTCAATTTATTATCATTGAGGTTGATAATTATTATAAATATAATAATTTGCTAATCGTTTTTTGTGATTCGTTCTCAGGTAAACCTTGTTACAAGACAATAAAACAAGTTGGATTATTTTATCAGTTAGAATAATGAGTTGTGGAGTCGATTCCATGTTCTGGTCTGGAACAAAATTTCAAGATCGGGCAAATTCTAATGTCAATATTCAAGGGAGATATATTGAAGTATCGAATAAAGGAAATTGTCAAACAAAGGTGCCAAACTGGACTGTTTTCATTTTAATCGATGGTCTCGAAGTTTCACGTTCACCGCCATATCACTGCCAGTACAGCGCCATTGAACTGGTTTGGACATAAATAGAAAGAATTTGAAATGAAAAAAATATTGAAATGACACAATAATTAAACTAATTTTAAACATTACATAGAATACTGCGACAAACTAATATGGGAAGACTTATTGCAGGAAATGAATCACCTACTTGAAATTTTCACAGAAGCTAGTGAAAGGATCATTTTCTATATCCTGTTATACGTTAAAAACTTGGGGGTGGTTGCCACCCCACCTCGGGAGAAAAGTTAATATCTTTCAAGTTATTCGCGATTGAAAGCAACAGTTTTTCGCCGAAAAATCGATGTTTTTAATGGGTGTTTGCGAATAACATGCATTTTATTAAAAAATCGTAGCTGAGAAAACAACATTATTTCCTTATAATTTTTCGACGACAATACAAACTGAGATACGTAATGTTAATGGTTAGCTTTGTCTCGTCAAATGCAAAATTTGGAAGATTCAAAGTCAAATAACGAGAAAACTTTGCATTTGCATGATCAAAATAAGGTCGGTATACTTTGTTTAACTATCCTTTGCCATTACTTTGCCATTACTTCCATCTTGATCTCTAATTCATGAAATAAATGAAACGAGATGATGAAGTCATTAACGTGTTTTTTAGCTAATATCGACGTGATTTTTATTCGTTAGTTTTGGCAGTTCATCTTAACATGCATCATTGAAAACTATGTCATTGATTATAATTTTGAGGTTAAGTGTAAAATAACATGAGTTAAACGTATGGAGGGTAGAGGTAAGGAGAACCGTCTCTGTGTTTGAAAAAGTGTCCGTAACAGCGCGTCCAATAAGGGTGGCGCTGCGGCACCTTAGGATACTTTTTAAAGAAAGCGCCAAAAGTGATTAGAAGAAGATAGAGAAATAAACAAGGTAAATAGTTGAAGTTCTGTATACGGGTATTTTACTAACTACTCTAGTCATGAAAATTTTTAAATATTCAAACTCAGCACACTTCACTCCGTCTACAATAGCTATGTTCATATTAGATTTTTTTGGACACCAGCGCTACTCTGGCAGATAATTGAAACTTTATTGTCAGTATACAGCTGGACACTTTTTCAACTCTCCCCCCGTACAAGACGGTTCTCCTTACCTCTACCCTCCATAGTTAAACGTGAAACAGCAGAATACGTCATAGATTATGACGTAACGGCAAAGGATGGTTACACAAAGTTTTTTCTGCGGAAAAAATTAATGAAATTATCCCCTCAGCTACCCCTGATTAAAATTGATCTTCCCCTTCTCAAAAAGTGTGATTAAGTAATTTAAAATGCCTGATTTCAAAAATTCTGAATTCTAATGAGAAATTTCTCGCACTTTCTTATTTTCCATCCTTTTCTTCAAAATATCTCTGAAAATACTGGAGATACGAAGAAAATTATGGAGTACCCAATTGCAGCTTTTTAAATGGCCAAAATTTCTCTTTGCTAAGATATGGCCATTCAAAACTTATATTTGAGAAACCCTACAAAATCGTTTTTGGAAAAGTTCCTATCACCACGATACACTTACTCACGGTATGTTCTTGCGCATGTAGCCGACAGCGTTCCACTTTATAAATGAATATTTAAATGCGACATGGTTTTTCAGATATAATATAAAATATTACTTTTATTATCAGTAACTAAGTTATCTTTTTTTGGCAAGTACAATGATGCTGGGAGTTAACAATATAGAAAACGTGTAGAAATATGTAGGTAATATATATTTTCTACATTAAAAAAAACATAAGTATTTATTCTTTTTTTAATTTTTTGGGAAATTAAACCACAATATTTTTAAATTCTTAATTTCAACGTTTCGGTAGCGTTCCAGCTACCATTGTCAAGAAAAAATAAGTAGAAATTAATTTTTATCCCTAACTGACACAACAGAAAAAATTTGACAACTAGACAATCAAAAAATATTTTGAAGTTTAAGAC
>CAJUYG010000023.1:28106-52464 GCA_910591675.1 Galerucella calmariensis | reverse complement strand
GTTAGTGACCATAATTATTAAATAATATTTTCATTCTGAACATCACATTTGTGGCGACCGTGACAGGACTTATTTTTTGTGATTACGATTGAAAGTTGATAATTTGGTTTATATAAAATGTCAAACGCAATATTAGACAAATTAAAAAGGAGCAGAAAAGCTGCGAGAGCTGCATTTACAAGAGCGTTATCAGCATTTAATGAAGAAATACATCAAGAGCAACCTGTGGTTGAAGATGTTCAAGTCACTTTTCAAATACTGGAGGCCAGATCTTTTGAATTGGATACATTAAATACTAAAATTTGTGAAGCTATGGTGGATTTAACAGCTGAAAAAGATGATCATGAGAAAATGATGGAGGATGAATATGAGGTAGCTGTTGAATATACAAGTAAATATTTACGTGCAAAAATTGAAGCTAATAAAATGAATAAACAGAATCAATCAGATCAAAAACTAATGCATCAGCAAGTAGCAGCTACTGGTAATACAGATTCTCAAAGGAGATTCAAGTTACCTAAGATTGAATTGAAAAAATTTGGAGGCGATTTAAAAGACTGGTTACAATTTTGGAGTCAATTTAAAAATATTCATGAAGATAATAGTATTACAAAAGAAGATAAGTTCCAGTATTTAATTCAAGCTATGATAACAAATTCGAGAGCTGCAGATTTAGTCAACAGTTTTCCACCAACAAGTCAAAACTATGATAAGGTTATCAACAGTTTAAAAAGTCGTTTTGGTAAAGATGAATTACTAGTTGAAGTATATGTAAGAGAATTGTTAACACTAGTAATTAGTAATGCTGTAAAATCGAATGAACAAACTTCATTGGCAAAAATTTACGATAAGTTAGAGGCGCAATTACGTGCTCTGGAATCACTTGGTGTCACTAAAGATAAATGTGCAGCCATGTTATATCCATTAGTTGAATCATCTTTACCAGAAGAATTGATCCGAACATGGCAAAGACAAGCAACTGCAATTAAAAGCGACAGCATCGATGAGAGATTAACCAAGTTGACTGAGTTTTTGCAAGCTGAAGTAGAAAATGAAGAAAGACTGCGTATGGCTGTCAGTGGATTTAATTTAAATAGCAGCAAACAATCGAGTTCTACGAATAATTTTAAATTTGCAAAGAAAAAAGTAAAATCGACAAATGATATTGATATTCCAACAGCTACTGGTTTATTTACAAGAGAAGGTAAAAATGTCAAGCAAAACATTAAAACCTATCCATGTATATTTTGCAGTGAAGATCATCGTAGTTCAAGATGTTGTAAAGCTAAACAAATGGCATTGGACGAGAAATGGAACATTGTTAAAGAGAAGAATTGTTGCTTCAACTGTTTGATTCCAGGTCACAATAGTCAAGCATGTAAAATTAATTCAAAATGTCAATGGTGTGGCAAGAAACATTCGATATTGTTATGTCGAGAAATATTGAATCAGGAAAAACCAACGAAAGAAGCAGTTAAAGAAAATTCAAATAAATACAATCAAGAAGCTAACTTGGCTAATGTATCGTTGATACCAGAAGTTTGCCTTCAAACTGTACGTGTGATATTAAGAAATGATACTAAAGAACGAGTTGTACGAGCAATAATGGATAGTGGATCACAGCGATCATATATATCAAAGCGAGCAGCAGATGAAATGAAATATCAACTACATTGTGAAAATCAAGTTGTTCATTTATTATTTGGAGGAACAAGAACGAAACCGCAAGATCATAAAGGTTATCTAATCCATCTTAAAGGTTTGAATAATGAATACGCTTGTAATTTTATGGCGTTTGATCAGGATATAATTTGTCGTGAGGTTTCCAGCATCAATAATGGACCGTGGATTCAAGAATTATTAAACAAAAATATTGTACTAACTGATGTAGGTCAAAGCTCTGATCCTATTGAAATATTGATTGGTGCGGACGTACTCGGAAAATTAACTACTGGAAATTTACATAATTTAGAGTGTGGAATGACAGCTATTGAAACAAGGTTAGGTTGGACACTGATGGGCAAGAAACCAACTACAGAATATTGTAAAAATGATGCGGCTTTAATTGTAACATCAATGTTTATTCAAGAAGCTGATATTTCAAATTTATGGAGTTTAGATGTTATGGGAATTACTGATCCGGTTGAAACAAACTCGAAGAAAATAATTCAGCAAGAAATGTGTGAAAGATTTCGTGAAACAGTAATCATCAATGAAGATAAAAGATATGAAATATGCCTTCCATGGAAAGAAAATCATCCTGATCTCCAATCAATTAAAGAAATCGCTCAAAAAAGATTACAAATCACGACGGAAAAATTGAAGAAAGAAGGACTTTTTGAAGAATATAATCAAGTATTAATGAAATGGCTCGAAGAAGGAATAATTGAAAAAGTTACAGCTGAAGAAGAAAACACATGGGGTCATTATCTTCCTCATCGTCACGTATTAAAAGAAAATAGTACGACAAGATTGAGACCAGTATTTGATGCGTCAGCAAAATCTAAAAATGGAGTATCTTTAAATCAATGCTTAGAAACAGGTCCTAATTTAATAGAATTAATTCCCTCTATGCTTTTACGTTTCAGAGAGAAGGAAATAGGAGTAATATCTGATATTGAAAAGGCATTCTTACAGATCAGTGTTACTCCAAAAGATCGGAATGTCTTACGTTTTTTGTGGTGGAAGGAAGATAATGTTATTGAAGTTTTACGACATTCAAGAGTAGTATTTGGAGTAACTAGTAGTCCGTTTATATTAGCTGCTACAATCAAACTACATTTAGAGCGAGTAGCACAAGAGGATAAATTTAAATTCATGTTGGCATCAATAAACAAATTAATTTCATCTTTTTATGTCGATAATTGTGTAACCAGTATGGATTCTGTCGAGGAGTTACACCAATTCAAAGAAGAATCAACGGTTTTGATGGCAGAAGGTGGTTTTAATTTACGAGGGTGGGAGTACACTCATTGTGTAGAGCCTAATCAGTTGACATCAATTCTTGGTCTTACATGGGACAAAAGAGAAGATGCATTAATGCTAAAATATTCAAATTTATCTGAAACAGTCCAAGAAAAAATAACGAAGAGAGTTATTTTATCAATCAGTCATAAAATATTTGATCCAATCGGTTTTGCATGTCCAGTACTATTATATCCTAAGTTACTATTACAGAGAATTAATGATTTAAAGTGGGATGTTGAAGTTCCCCAAGAAATTGAAGAAAATTTCAAGAAATGGTATTGTCAATTGAAATTATTGAAAGAAGTGAAGATTCCACGTTGGATTTCGTGTAATAGCGAAGCAGAAAACAGAATTTCATTTCATGTATTCGTTGATGCTAGTCAAGCAGCCTATGCTGCAGTGATTTATATGAGAACACAGACCTTGATGGATACAAAAATACAATTAATTGCTGCTAAATCAAGAGTATCTCCCAGTAAAAAGATGACTATCCCTCGACTAGAACTGCTTGCTGCATCAATTGGTGCTAGACTTATGAAAACTGTCCTTGATTCTATAAATTATAACCAGCAAGAAATATATTTTTGGAGTGATTCAACGACAGTATTAACATGGATACAGCAAGAGAGTCAATGGGCAACATTTGTATGGAATCGTGTTCAGGAAATTCGTAAAATAACAAATGTTGAATGCTGGAGATATGTACCAGGAGTTCTAAATCCAGCTGATCTACCTTCTAGAGGTTGTACAACAAATCATTTGATTGAGTCAAAATGGTGGGAGGGACCAGATTGGCTCTATAACTTCGAAGAATGGCCTGTCGGTGAATTTTGTATTAATAATGAGGAAATTATTAGCGAATTGAAGAAATCAGCGAGTAAAAATCAATCTGAAGATAACATTAATTTAAGCAACATGGAGAAAAATAATGATGAATGGCATTTAAGTTATTTTTCAAAATATACTAAGCTTATAAGAATGTTTGGTTGGATGAAAAGATTTATTCATAATGCTCAAGTTACTGTTAAATTTAGAAATCAAGGAGAACTTTCTGCAAGAGAGTTTGGTAATGCTGAGAAGATTGTACTACGACTTGTACAAAAGGAATGTTTTTCTGGAGAACAAGATCCTCGAATTAAAGATTTCAGAGCGTACACAGATGGAAATGGTTTATTGAGAATAAAAACTTTAATAGCTAATCGAGACGATGATATTAATTTTCGTGAGCCGATAATATTAAGTCCAAAACATTCTGTTATTTCAAACTTGATAAAACATTATCATGAGAAACTACAACATGCAGGTGTTCAAACGGTATTAAATGAGATCAGAGAGAAATTTTGGATACTTCAAGGTAGAAAATTCGTAAGAACAATTATAAATAAATGTATTATTTGTAAAAGATTTAAGGCTTCACATGCTGATATAAGCCCTACAGCATTACCTAAAAACAGGGTGAAAGATGCAGTGCCATTTGAAATATCAGGTGTCGACTTTGCTGGTCCAGTTTATTTGAAAGAAAATCAAAAAGGCTGGATATGTCTATTTACTTGTGCTGTTTATCGAGCAGTACATTTGGAACTAGTTACGTCTCTGTCTACAGATGCTTTTTTAGAAGGGTTAAGACGTTTTATTGCTCGTCGAGGTAGACCTGCCATAATTTATAGCGATAATGGCACGAATTTCACAGGCACAAAAAATTATTTGAACAAGGTTGATTGGAACAAAATCAAGAAATATAGTTCAGTTGAGAAGATAGAATGGTGCTTCAATCCTCCATCAGCTGCATGGTGGGGTGGTTGGTGGGAAAGATTAATACGCGTGATGAAAGAATTACTGCGTAAAGTGCTCAAGAGATCAAGCTTAACCTATGAAGAGATGTGTACTACTTTATGTGATTGTGAAGCAATCATTAATTCGAGACCTATAACCTATCATTCAGATGATATTAATGAACCAAGACCGTTATCACCAGCGATGTTTTTAATGGAACCAAAAAATATCGAAGTACCTGATTTAGACTGTATAGAGGCCATGGATTTAAGGAAAAGGTTCAAATATCGACAAAATCTGCGAAATGATTTGCGTCGACGGTTCCGGAGCGAATATCTTGGACAATTATCGAGAAAACAACCAAGTTTAAATCAAAAATCGAAAGTTGAATTGGGTGAAATTGTTCTTGTCGGAAATGATAATCAAAAGCGTTTAGATTGGCCTTTAGCTAAAATCATTCAAACAATACCTGGTAAAGATGGTGAAATACGAGTCGTTAGATTGAAAACTACGAATGGAGAAATTATTCGACCAGTACAACGAATTTATCAATTGGAAATAAATTCACCATGTGAACAGAAAAATATACAAGAAAAAATGGAAAAGATAGTATTAACTGAGAAAAATCAAGATAAAGAAAAGAGTTCAGTAAATGAAGAGGCTCTAGTAACGAGATACGGAAGACAAGTAAAAATGCCTAAGAGATTAGGAGTGAATAGATAATTTTGAATCATTGAAAAAAAAAATTGTCAATTTTGTTTTTATTTAGATATAATGTTTTGAGTTAACACTAACTCAAGGTGGGAGGATGTAAGGAGTCCAGATTCATTACCCTAAGGTTGAAGTTGGTTTTGTTTGTTCAATGACTAGTTTCAGAATTGTATTGCTATTTTAATATTGTCAGATTGAAGTTTTTATTGTCAGTTTTGATGTAATTGAAAATTAATTCAATAAAAGTTTATATTTTCCTCCACTAATATTTGCGTTATTAATAAAAGTTAGTGACCATAATTATTAAATAATATTTTCATTCTGAACATCACACGATAGAGTGAATGATCTATTTTAAATTTAAAAAACAAATGGTTCGGTGTGAACGTACTGATTAAATATTGACACTATTGACAGCGCTTGGCTTGCCTTATACATTGAATAATTAATGATATTGAAATGGAAAGTTTAAAGTTATATTTGGAAAGATTCCGCAAAAGTATACTTCTGGGATTACATTTATTTCCACGTAAGTATTTTATTAGAATTATTAGCACATTGATACTTTGCTTGCAAGGTGATATTTACCTTGAGATTATTTAACTTATAACTATTTACTTGAAGATGAATATCTGTTTTAGATAATGAACTATGGCTATTGTTAGTCAGTATAGGATGGACTCTACAAGATATACTATAACTACACCTAGATACACTTGACTCAGTTAATGGAAAAATGTACATAAAAATAAAACCCTGACTGGAGTCCAGATAATCTGTACGGTAAGGTTCACTTCCTCAGTTTTTATAAGTTTTACTGTCACTAATTAGCCGGTACAGAAAGGATGAGGTCTAAACTATTGACATCAATCAATGTATAAACTGGAATGGTCTTACTTGGGTTTACGAATGTCTTGAAGTCCTGGTAAGGTTACCTACAGATGGTACTCCGCTCCGTAGTTGCAATAGTCAGCTGGAAGATAGTAGGTAGCAGCTGGAGTTACCAAACCATGAGAGGATAGCGATAAGTAGGCTATAAGATTATAGTCCAAGTATTTATTCTTGAGGAACAAGGTAACACAAGTGAGGAACCAAATGAAGAAGAATCCAAAACGGACAACAAGAAGAAAACCAAAGAAAAGGAAGAAAAAGAAGAAGGTCTGAAAAGAAAATATAGATCACTAGTACTGGTGATGGAGTCTTAATCGATATCGGTTGGATTACTTACCCTTGATGGTGGGTGACCCTTAAGTGATGTATTTTTTGTGTAATCAGGAACTAAATCCATGCATACATGCTCCTTGTACAACACTTTGTATAGGAGAATCCCTGATTGTTTATATTTTTCCAAATCCCAAAACCGTAGTTAACGTAGGTTGAACAACCTTCTAGACTTGGAAAAAGCACAATACAAAATGGTGGTTTTAGGCCAGTCCTATGACATTGGCCTTGAAAGGTTATAAGAGGTCTTTCACCTATTAAGTTGGGGTCAAGGTCAAATGGCTAACTGATGACCCAAATAATCAAGACACCAAAGTACATTGAAAAAGACTCTCACCAAGGTTAACCTATGAACTAATTATTGTTTATGTCAATCAATGAGGATTTGTTCCTCACACTTGATTAAAAATATTTTCAGTGTATTCCTGAAATTATTATAACATAAAACATTATCAAGGTACTAAATAAATCCTTTATGCATCCAAGCTACAGTTCTTACTTAATTTGATTGTTCTTTCAGGGCGAACCGTAACACTAACAATGGTTGATTTTTAAGGGCTGAAAAATTAGAAATTGTATTTCAAAGCATGGAACAATCATCATTCAACTAATCCAAACCAAATATTACCCATCCTAAGGTTTACATTGTTATTCCATAACTTTTGACAATTAGGGGTAGTTTTAACCTTTGAAAAAACAAAAAGCGTATAGGCACTATATAGAAAATGTACTAGTGGGTTAAATGTGCCTAATTCCAAATTTTTGAGCAAATCTTTGCTGGACGAACTTTGTTTCCAACCTACACATATTAAATATTTTAAAAAGGCTACGTGAAGCTTAGACACTGAGAGTTTAAAACCGAAATAATGAAACACTCATTTTTCCAACTATATGCAGTTTTTCAACATTGTTCCTCATTTTTTGTTTTTTGCCTCTCAAAATTCATTATTACTAGAGCAAATGTCTCCCGTCGTAAAGTAATTTTGAAGAAGCAAACAATGAATATACTCTTTTTGGAGGCCGGATTCTTTTGTGGTGTCAGCCTCAATGTATTATTGAAAATAACAACGCCGGGAAGAAGAGAAGATCTGACTATTGGGAAAATCTAGTAGAACTGAGCAACTCGAAATTGCTCATAGGAAACTATAACAAGGCTAGAAGAAATGAATGCGTAAGTCAGACCCACGTACGTTGCGGAGTTTTAAAAAGTTGCGCAACTAAACATAAGCAGAGTGGAGGACTGTGAGAAAACGTAGTCGCAACCCAGCTTTAACCTAATTTGTTCAATCATTTTTGTGTTTTAAGAAGGTTAAGTTTCCAATTGTCGGTAGCAGTCGTTCTTTTCCTGAATGGTAAACTTTTCAATCAAATATTCACTGATTGCAAGAATAAGCACCTGGAGAAAACTTTATGACAGCTAGGCTACTACTGCATTGAGATATAAAATAATGTTGTATTCACATACTTCTAAAAAATGGCGAAATCGAAATTATCCAAACATATCATTTCTCTGTCAAATATACTAGTACTTCACATCAAAAAACATACGTGCCTTTAATCCGATGCGAGTTTCTCAACACTCGAAAATCAGAAAAATGATGAAACATTCGAGAAACAAAGTTAAAAATTGATATTTATTGAAAAGTGAAATGAACGGTATATTTGTAAATCATTTCCAGAACACAAAAAATGAAGGTTTTCAATTCTCTGTTCACGTTTTTCCCATTTCAAATTTCAATGTCCGACCATCTCTTCGAAGAGAATTTACTTTGAACATGGCGTGGGTATATAATGGACGCAAGCGTGACTTTGGTAACCGCTAACCAAGAAATTTCAACGTTAGTCTGTTAAACAACTGACTTTAGGTATACCAATTTATACCAAGCTGATCTCTCCAACGAACGGTTAACGTGTCCAACGAACATGTTTGAAGCGCTTTTATCTGCTCTCCTTGCTGATCAGTTGTCTTGTTAGCTGTCATTTGCGTGTTAACTTCTTCAACGTAAGATCTGTATTTGTATTTTTATATAGCTCTAATGGTACCTACTATAGTTCTATAGTGTTCATGTAGGCTTCTTCATAACATAATCACTGTTTTTCTATACTAGGAGCTGTCATTTAATAGAAGGCAGTGTATTCGAACCCTCGTTTCATTCGTTCTAATCTATGAGTTCAGCACCCCTTACTATGAAAACTTTTGAGGTTAGGTTAACGTTACTCAACCTCTTCCGATCTTCTCTTATATTCACTTCATTGTCACAAAAATAAAAAAAAAACATGAATATTATTATCTGAATATTGTCCTCTAAAATATTTGACAAAGGGTTACTAGCAAAAATGACTACGCGACGCCGTTTAACATTTTACTTGCAAATCCAGTAGTTGAATCCTACACAGTTGGCTCTTCGTCGGGGAAACATTTAACATAGCTTAAGTTGTCAGTAAAAGGTTCTTAAAACGTTCATCCCATTACTAAAATGTTTAACACTAAACTTGTAGTCAGTTGGGTAAAGGTTGTAGCAACGTCGTGTTTCAACCTTAGACATGCTTAACATTAAGACGACGTTGTTTCGACACAAGTAGAACGTTAATTTTGGTGTATTATGTGGGTATCGTCGTCCAAAAGGACACTTTCACCTAAATTGACACCACAAAAAGCTCAAACTATTGGAGCAAGAAGAATGTACATTCTATGGAATAGAAGAAGAAACTTCAATCCATATACTTGCGGATTGTATAGCAATACAGAATACTAAGGCACAACACCTATAGAGTGCAAAATAGATCTTCCAGGTCTCAGTGAATATCAGAAGTGTAATCACACATCTACCAAGAACAACGTGCAGAACATATTATTGGCAAAAATGACAAACAAACAGTAATACTAGAAATGTCAAATAAACTATTATACTATGTTTAGTTTTTTTTTCTTTCTGTTATTTAACGTCGGTCTATTTCTGCGACTGAGGCTAATCACCGACGCCGGGAGCACTCTACCCCTAACCGGAAATTTTGGCGAACCCACTAGTGTTCCAACCAGTGGTAGCGTTCTTTAACGAGTCCAACATCCATGGACTCGGGACCTCGGTTTTACGTCTCCTCCGAAAGATGGTATATCTACATTATACCTCGTGCTCATTGGTATAATGCGAGCTGTGATATGCTACTCACCCTAGTAGTCTAAAGTGCACCCTAGTAGTCTAAGTGTTTCGCTGCAGGCTGTACGGGTCGCATTTAGGCAAAACGTACCACATATTAACCATTGCTCTAAAATCTGCCGTGCTGATTGGTCCGCCTCTAAAATCTGCCGTGCTGATTGGTCCGCGATTAAACGCGGTACGTTTTGTCTAGATAGGGTCGAAAGCAGGTACGGATTGCCCTCACAGCACCTAACCCAATATTGAAATATCAGAAAAAAAAATTTAAAAAAAAAACCAAGGACCAACCCGGTTGATCAAAGTGTAACTATGTATAGAAATATCACTAAATAAGAAATGGAAAACTTAAAAAAAACAAAAAAACCAAGGACCAACCCGGTTGATCAAAGTGTAACTATGTATAAAAATATCAGTAAATAAGAAATAAAAAACATAAAAAAAAAACAAAAAACAAAGGACCAACCCGGTTGATCAAAGTAACTATGTATAGAAATATCAGTAAATAAGAAATAAAAAACTTGAAAAAAAACAAAAAAACCAAGCACCAACCCGGTTTCGAACCTACGACCTCTGAGTTACAAGCCCAATACCCTACCAACTGCGCTGATCAGCTCACACAATGACAGGCATGAAATGCGTGGATAGATTCTAATATTTCTAATACGAGGGCAATCCGTACCTGCTTTCGACCCTATCTAGACAAAACGTACCGCGTTTAGTCGCGGACCAATCAGCACGGCAGATTTTAGAGCAATGGTTAATATGTGGTACGTTTTGCCTAAATGCGTACGGGCCCTATAAGATGGTTTTCCCTGTCATGGTAACCCATCCAAGTACTAACCATGTCCGACCTTGCTTGACTGTAATTATCGCATCAAACGCGTTGCACTACAGTGCTGGGTCGTCGCCCGTTTAGCTTTTAAATGAGAATCAAATATTAAATAAATGGGTGTCTCTGTATCGTTGAAGGTAAATAACAGAATATTTTTATAAAAAACTGTGTGTTTGAATAAATATCTAGAGCACGTTTTTTGTATAACGAAGAAAGAACAAGTCTATAATTGAAACTAATTAAGCACTGTTTTAACACCGATTTAACTAAACTTGTTTCATTGTTATGTAAGGAAGTTTACCTGGGAACAAGTCACAAAAAAACGAATAGCAAATTATTATAATTATAATTATCAGCCTCGAAGATAATAAATTGGCATTAAAAGGTAGGAATTAAAAATAAAACGGAGTATAAAATTTAAATAGCATTTGAAGGACAAGATTATTTTACCATAATTAATAATAACCATTGAATGGTTATAAAATCCACTATGACATAAAAAAAGAACAATATCCTCGTTTAATGTCGTTATGCATATACATAATATTTAAAGGAAGCCACGCTCATTATCCCAAAACACTGATGCTTGGTGAATGATTATTACTTAGGAACTTCTCCTATTGGTACCGTGGTTAGAAAATTCAAATAATGGAATGATCCTTGGTGTGCTACACTATATACACTATTGATCCTCCAATATGCATGATAATTGTTTGAAATAATTGTAGAGATCACGAAGATTATAAAGCAATCACTTATTTTTGACAATACAATAATTGTGATTATAATTATTTTAGTAAAAATATAAATACCTACAATATATGACAACCCGCCGTCTTAGGTAAAACATCGATCGCAAACGTGTGACGTCAACCTTTTGTATTTTCTGGTTTTTGCATCGTTTAAATGAGATTTACTCGTTAGAGAATTCAGGACTATCACACAAAATAGTTCGAATTGATAATAAAAGTAAACTTTCCATTCACAAACTGTGAAACATTTGAAATGTCTAAGAGGTGTGATGTCTTAGAGGCGTCATTATTGTTCTATCGTTTTGGTGCAGAATTTGAATTATATTTTATAACATCCATTTTTTTTTCAAATATAGCATTTTCTTTGGATAAATGCTATGTATACAAACACCGTGAAGCATCATCATGCCTATCATAGAACCAACAAGACGAAAACCAATTATGGAGCTCCTTCCCATTATGAATTAGCAGCAAGGCTGGACAATAATTATACAAACATATGGATTGGATGAAGAGATTCCCTTGGGGGTTCCTTAGGTTAGTAGAGCTACCATCACCTATTTTTATTGTGATGTTATCTTAATTCGGTTCATTATAAAATACTGACGACCTCGACGACCTCGACGACCTCGCTGGCGATCGTTAGTGTGGATAGGCTCCCTAAGCTGACCAAGGCCTCGCTCTGGATCCCGGAGGACGTCCACAAGACGACATCCGGTGAAAAAGAGAGGGTTCTTGGTCGGCTTAGGGCGCAGAACCCTGATCTGACGGTGGCAAGGTGGTGCACTTTCCACCATGAGGTAAAGGTGAACCCAGAAGGACACCTCTTCGTCTTCGGAATTGGAGACGAGGATATGGCTGTCCTCAAGAAGAAGTCGATGAGGATGAGCTATGCGTTCACCTCATTGACTATTAGGGTAACAAGGAAGGAAGCAGGGGGCACCTCTGAAGACCCGAGGTCCTTGGTAGTCGAGCCACATAAAGTGGACATTGACCCCAAGGCCACCACGGGTCCCGAAAAGGACGTCGAAACAGTCGATGACCTGACGGAGGAGGCACCCGAAGACAACGAGGTCGTCTCTCCCCTAGCGGAGGAGCAGATGGACCTCTAAAGAGAATCCAACTCCATGCAACCTACTCATGGGCAAGGACGTTGGAAAAAAGGTGAATGTTATACAATGCAACCTCCAACACAAAAAGGCGGCAACGGCAACACTATGTCGCCGCCTTGATGTATTGGAGGATGCAATAGCTTTGATCCAGGAGCCCTGGATAATAAAGACCAAAATTACTGGTTTCAGTAGCCTAACGGGTCAAATTTTCAGCCTACCAAGCAATCAGCAACCTAGGACAGCTATTTACGTCCCAAGGAAATACAGAGTCTCTCCGATGGCACAATTCTGCACCTCAGACCTTACTGCGGTTAAAGTGGAATGTCCAGATGGAAAAGGCAAATATACGGCGTTGGTACTCGCATCGGGGTACTTACCTTCAGATGCAGCCACCCTACCACCGACTAAAGAGATGGAGGTACTAGTGGATCACTGCCTCAACCACAGAGTGGAGCTGATATTGGGTTGCGACTCAAACTCACACCACTTGAGCTGGGGCAGCAAGGATATCAACGCCCGAGGTAAGTCTCTTTATGAATATATAATTAGGAAAGATCTAACAATCTTAAACAGAGGCACGGAGCCGACATTTATTAACGCCCGTAGCCAAACATTAATAGATATTACGCTGGCGACAGCCAAAATATCAAACAAAATTCAGGACTGGCAGGTGTCGGATCATATTTCTATGTCAGACCACCGCTGGCTGACCTATACGGTAAGCCAGGATCTCAGGACCACTGTAAAATCCCGTGACCCGAAGAGGACGGATGTAGCTCTCTACAATCGACTCTTAGAAGGTGCTCTGCGGGAAACAGAGGTCCTGACTCCCAGCAATAATGAGGAACTGGAAAGGTACACAGTATCTATCCAAAACAAAATAGACATTGCCTATAAGGAATCCTGTCCCATGAGGATGGTTCAGACAGGTGGCACGACCAATACCTGGTGGTGCCCTGAACTGGAACACCTCAGAAAGACAGCGAGAACGACCTTTAACAAGGCAAAACGAACAAAACTCGAAGAGGACTGGGGAATGTATAAAGCCAACCTCAAAGAGTTCAAAAAAGTCTGCAGACAAAAGCAAAGAGAAGCCTGGAGAGCCTATTGTGAGGCAGTCGAAGACTTCCCACAAATTTCTAGGCTACAGAAGGCACTCTCAAACGACCACCATAAGAGTATCGGCATCCTGACAAGGGAAAATGGCGACAAGGCCGCCAACCTTCAAGAGAGCGCTGAGATTCTTATGGAAACTCACTTCCCAGGTTCTGTCTTTCCTGGAACGTCAAACTGGACGGAAGTACCAACAACACCCTCACAATACGACTGGCAATCTGCTAGTGCAGTAATTGATGAGGACAAGATAAGGTGGGCCATATCGGGCTTCTCCCCCTTCAAGTCACCAGGACCTGACGGAATAAGACCAGCCCTACTTCAATGGGGAATGGATATTCTTATGCCGCACCTGGTTGGAATTTTCAGAGCCTCTTTAGCTCTGAGGTATATTCCCAGTAAGTGGAGAGAAGTACGAGTGGTATTTATACCCAAACCAGGTAGGATGGACTACACCTTACCAAAAGCATTCCGACCAATTAGTCTCACATCGTTCTTTTTAAAAACAATGCGGTATATAAGAGATGAAGTGCTAGTTCACAACCCACTTCATCCAAATCAGCATGCATATACTCCGGGAAGGTCCACTGATTCGGCCCTTCACCAAGTGGTTGGCAGAATCGAAAGATCATTGGACAACAAAGAATCCACCCTGGGTATATTCATAGATATTGAGGGAGCGTTTGATAAAACAACCTTTCCAACAATTACCCAACAACTCAACTCCAGGAATGTACCTCTGGTAGTAGGAGAATGGATACTCAAGATGCTCTCTAGTAGAGCAATAAGTATCAATGTAGAAGACATCACAGTAAGAGGACTGGTCATGAGGGGATGTCCACAAGGAGGAGTCTTATAACCCCTTCTGTGGAACATAGTCCTAGACACCCTGATTAATCACCTCAACAACAATGGATTCTACACAATTGCATACGCAGATGACATAGTTATCTTGCAGACTGGCAAATCTGTGAACACACTGTGCGACAGAGCGCAGGATGGGCTTAAATTAATTGAAAAATGGTGTAAGGAACATTCACTGTCGATCAACCCCAGAAAGACTGAGATGGTCCTTTTCACCAGGAAAAGAAGTTTATCGGGTTTGAAACCTCCCGAAATCTTCAAAAGCAAACTAAACTTTTCGGAAGAGGTGAAATACCTTGGTATTACCCTCGACAGGAAACTAACATGGAACTCTCATCTACACAACAGAGCAAAAAGAGCATATGTGGCTTATGAGCAGTGTCGGAGGACAGTGGGACGCACATGGGGTCTGTCACCCCGTGTGGTCACCTGGATCTACACTGCAATAATAAGACCCATGTTAACGTATGGAGCAATTGCATGGGGACCGAAAGTTCTACAAGCAACGGCCATCCAAAAATTATATCAAATACAGCGAATGGCTTGTCTGAACATCACAGGAGCCATGAGAACAACACCAACCGCAGCAATGGAACTAATTACTGGTCTGACCCCTCTGGACCTGCACGTCAAGGAGGTTGCGTTAATGGCCATGGTACGATTGCGCACGGCTGGTGTAAACCCCGAAGTAGGAGTGGGCCATTTGAGGTTGAGCCTATGGCAGGAAGCGCTCACTGCGCTACCTCTGCTGCAGGCAGCCAACGATGCAATTGAACCCAGGTTTCTGTTTAACAAACCCTACAAAATTCAAATAAAACAGAACACAGAACCAGACGCTGCAAATGCAATACGCATTTATACAGATGGTTCAAAAATGAAAGAAGGCTCAGGATGTGGAGTTTACTCGAGAGCACTGAGCCTCAAGATTAAGTGGGGAATGGGAAACAATACCAGCGTGGTTCAAACAGAACTGGCTGGTATCTCAATTGCCACAAAAGAACTAACCAGAAGAGGAATTTCTGGAAAAAACATAACAATCTGCACTGATAGTAGACAAGCCCTATTAGCCTTGAACAGACAACGTGTTATATCGAGGCTAGTACTAGAGTGCCACCAAGATTTAGCTGACGCCTCGGCAGATAACAATATTATCCTGAGGTGGGTTAAAGGGCACGACAGGAGTAAAGGAAATCGCATTGCTGATTCTTTAGCCAGGGAAGCCGCTGGACTGAAAATTCTAGGACCCAGTGACACCTACGGCCTAACGACTTCGACAATTGCGGAACTAGCCAAACGTTACACCCATGCTCAATCCCTTAAGAGATGGGATGGAATCAAAGGAAGCAGTCTTGCCAGGATCACCCTGGGCGACCCTGGAAAGCTGGCGCCGAAGAAATATTTGGCGATGACCAGGAAAAACCTACGTTTAACAGTAGGATTTCTGACTGGTCACTGTCAACTAAGGAAACACCTCCATACTATGGGGTTAGTGGACACACCTCTATGCAGGATGTGTGAACAGGAAGATGAAACTGTCAGGCATGTCTTATGCGAGTGTCCGGAGTTATCGTCAATAAGAGAGTGTGTGTTCGGTGAGTCTTGGCCTACACCTGCCGATATAAAGGAGATGTCTCCTAGTGACCTGACCACCTTCCTGAGAAGGACAGGATGGACAATGACCTAGGAGGACAACTCCTCGGGAGGATGTACAATGGGTCACATGTGGCCTAAGTGCTGTGAGCCTACACACTCACCCTCCCCACTCTACAGAT
This sequence comes from Galerucella calmariensis, assembly GCA_910591675.1. Lineage (NCBI taxonomy): Eukaryota > Metazoa > Arthropoda > Insecta > Coleoptera > Chrysomelidae > Galerucella > Galerucella calmariensis. Next base: position 36,189 of record CAJUYG010000023.1, on the reverse strand, counting down.
ACAGATACAGAAGCAGAGGCCTGGCATTTAAATTTTATTAGGTAGAATAGGTGGAGTATGAGATGTTCTACATCAGTTCAGTCCTTACTCTCCACCCCAGAAATGGTCTTAACATTTTTTGACATCTCTTCGCTATCACAAGATAAAGTTGAAAGTTCAAGTTTCAAAATTGACAACCTGTATTGTTTTATTTGTGTAATTGAAAGCTATTTGTATCACCCACACTTCCACCCAGGGAATGCACAATCAGTTTTGTTGCCACATACCAGGCAATGGATAGGAGAGCTCCAGTGGCTTGGGTTGCTGTTGGCATCTCAAGAGAAGCAGTCCGCACTGGATGCTCTGATCTAATGTAAACTAGTTTCTGCCACATTGTTTCTTCACCACACTTCCGTATCGTTTGCTCACCATTGATTTTCATTAATATAGTGTCTCTCTTTAAACCTTTTTTCATATTGCTATATTTTTTTGTTGTTCGTTATAATTTAGTATAACGAAATCGCCTTATTACAGGCAAAGCATCCCCTCCAATCTTATAATGGCGTCTAATAATTATTACTGTTCTGTGCCACAGTGCAATTTCTGGGCCAAAATAGACAATACATTGAAATTAACTTTTCATATATTTCCAGAGAAATCAAAATTGTATAACTCAATAAACAACTTTTCCGATTGCAATACATAAACGTCAATATCGCCTGTAATTGGTACGTCATATTGGGGACGTAGGACCTACCAATTGGTTGACCAAAGTCTCTACCATCCAAAGAGGACCAAAATCGGTTTATATTTTGTTAATCTAACGTCAAAGTATCATTCATAATCAATTTCCATCAGAATACAGAATATACAAAATGTATTGAAATTACAAGAACAATTATTTAAATACTTATAGAAGATTGACAAGTTTAATTATGCACCATGGAATAACAGGCCGCCCAGCCGCTTCTCTCAAATGATCATAACAAGAATAAAACAAGGCCACACTAAACTTACCCAGGACATACTCACGGAAATCTGATCTCCAAGGATCCACAACCAGAATGTGATTTATGTGAGGAGTCGATAACCGTCAAGCACGTATTAGTGGAGTGTCCTATGTATAGTGAAGAGCGAACATTGTTCAACATACTGAATAATTTAAATGAAGTGTTCAGCTCGTGCACAATAGAAAATATTTTAAGTTATTTGGAGTGCTTAAAATTTCTGCATCAATGGTAATCTGTGAATGTTGAACATTGGCTGCTAATAGCCTACATGGCTGATTAGGGTGGAAAGTATAAGCTTCCTTCCTCATATGAGGGAGAAAAATTTGTACCATCTTAAGATCAGAAGGAAATAGTAATTTACGTTCCAGAACGGAAAAATGAAAACAAAATGGACGTCAGGGACTGGCAAAAGCTTTTTTCTCCGATTGGCAGCAAATATTAATTTTGCTGACACATATCAATCAGCGAAGTATTACTTTTCCTGCCTAGGCAGCAAAGTGGGTACTTTTCTGCCTAGGCAGCAAAGTGATTATACTCAATTGGAATAAAACATTTGACGTAAACATTTATTAGCAATTATTACATAACACTTTCAACAAGAATTTAAAAACATATAATATTCAGTTGTTATTAACATTGATGGTAAAATTACTACAATTTTGAACGGATAGGCAACCTTTTCTTTCCTCAGATAATTTGCAAATACAATATTCTCCTATATCATTATGAACAATCGGAAAAAAATTATATGTTCAATTCGGCATCAAAGTAGATTGACTGCCTTAGCTGAATTCCTAGCCTCACTACGCTCGGCTATGAATTCAGCCTCGGCAGTCAATCTACTACTTTGCTGCCTAGTTAAACAAATAACTATTTCCGGGTCCCTGGCGTCCATTTTCCGGTCTTGATCGGCATTTTTCCATCGCTCTTTTATAATACAATCTACCTTGATTTCGTTACTATGGTAACAACGTTTCGATATATTGTCGAGTGATGACAGTTCGTTGATTTTTAATTTGTCGTTTATGTCAAACTTATTATTTTATCTGGTTCTAGTTTTGTTATAAAAAGTAGAATAAATAATTAAATGTATATTGAAGAATCTATCTTTAAAAAATATTGTACGTGTAGTGTTTTTCAGGTCTCACCAAGCTTCTGCTTCTGGACAATTTTTCGTCCAGAAAATAACGTTTTGCCGATGAAGACCGGAAAATGGAGACCAGGGACCGGAAAAAGCTTTTTTCTACGACCGTGTGTTTAAACCCACTTTCCCGCACGCATTTCAGTTTTGAAAGTGTCACTTTCCCGCACTAGTGCGGGAAAGTAAATTTATGCAAATTTTGACCTTATTAGATAGTTTTTCACTTCGGAAGTTATAAATATTGTTACAACAGGTGAATAAATAGTCCATCAAATAAAATCTACAAATTTTCCAGCTTTTTGTTGCATTTTTAATTTTTTGAAAATATAAAATAATGAAGATATTCTGATATAACCCTGTTCAATCTGTGAAGTAGTGTCATAAAACAACTATCAAACCATCCGGGTTTGTTATAAGAAAAATATATCAATTAAAATTCTTTCATCTACAAATGACTTGAAACTTGATAATAATAGTTTTTGGCTGAATAGTATGTTGAAATAAAATAACTTTTGAAAAATGGGTTGGTATACTTTTTTGTATATACGGTCGTAGAAAAAATAATGCTCCCAACTTGACCGCTTGCCCGAACTACGCCTCGCGTCGTTCGGGACAACTGCAGTCGCGTGCGGGAAAGTATCACTTTCCGCACTTGTTAGGAAAATAACTATTGCCGGTCGCTGACGTCCATTTTGTTTTCATTTTTCCAATCGCTCTTTTATAACACAATCTACCTTGATTTCGTTACTATGGTAAAAACGTTTTGATATATTGTCGAGTGATGACAGTTCGTTGATTTTTAGTTTGTCGTTTATGTCAAACTTATTATATCTGGTTTTAGTTTTGTTAATCACTTTGTTATAAAAAGTAAAATTAGGAATTGAATGTATATCGAAGTGTCCGTCTTAAAAAATATTTTAAGTCACGCACCCGAAAATAAGTGTTTTTCAGGTCTCACCAAGCTTCCAGGACTCGCCTACGGCTCTGCTTGTCTCAACCTGGAAAACACTATCTACTTTCCGGTCTTGTAACGTGAATTACTATTTCCGGTCCCTGACGTCCATTTTCCGGTCTTGATCGGCAAAACTTTATTTTCTGGACGAAAAATTGTACAGAATGTGTACATTTTCTGATCGGTCTTAAAAAAATATTATTTCCAGTTTTCTTCAATGTTCACTATAACAATATTTTTTGTTCTTCGCTCAACTTGGCTTTATCCACTCAATCGTCCAATTCCAAAGTATATTTCTTCCTCTGTCCTGCTCTGGACGAATTCCATTGATTGATTTCTTATTTTTTGTATATCTTTCAAGACGTTTTAATTATTATTATATGAGATGAAGAGCTGAGGCCGAGGCTCATTCATAGCTTTCAATGCAATATTTAATAGGTAAAAAAAGTTGAGATGTTCAACAACATACTATACCTGAATGAAAATAATGTTTTTGTAGATCCTAATGCCCTGAAGGAGTCATAACTATTTTCAAAAGTACACGGTACACCTACAATATCGTTCCCAATGTCAATTTCCCAGTTTGACATGAATTTCTGACAACAACTACTATGTCTATAAAGTCTTCAATGGTTGTTTAGTGAAAACACAGCAGGATACCTAATGGAATCATACTCTAACTCGCTAACCATAGAAATCTTACGTGAAATATACATTTGTATAGTCTCGAAAATGTTGCTGAAATTCATTTTCTCATAATAGTAAACCTTTTAAATATATTCTGCTATGCAAATGATGGGTCCAAATACAACAATCATATAATCATTTTTTTTTTCGCGGCACTAACCATTCATATCTGAAGAATAAGGGTGGAACTGCAAATTATTTCTTTGTTCCCAACTGTATTATTGTTTCGGCCTTTTTCAGCACTATATCATTATCTACAATCATTTTTCATATATTTGAGAGATTTTGGGTTTCCGTAGAATAATTCTAACATGCAAAGTAGATAACTGGTCGGATTTCTACCTTCAAAAAATGGATATAATAGGAACATTTATACTAATTCACTGTTTTTATTCGATTTATTAGGTTAAATCGTTTCCAATGATTTGAGAATATATTTTAAGAATAGATGCTATTATAATAATTAACATATCGAACAAAAAACTTATTTAAATTCTTTTCGATACGTTTCCTTGCCTTGTCATACTAGAGATGTGGAAGAGGTTATACAGGGCAATACTGAGAGATGGGTCGAAAATAATAATATATACTATGTAGGTTTTATTGTGAGCTTGCAATGTCGAATATTTTAAACTCCGTATTTCCTCCTACATAACCCGACTCGGGTAATTCTAATCTGCATAAATATATTACGGTTGTTAGACTATGCTTCGCTGGTTTGGTACTTTTGAATCTAAAACAGTCTGGAACTGCAAATCTTCTAAGCAACTCTGGTTAGATACAACAAAGTAACTTTGTCATGGATGCTAAGGCAGGAAGGAGTTGAGATTGCTGATAGTAGCGCCAACAAAGCATCACGTGCTTCTTCTATTTAATACCTACCATCTTGTGCTAGAAAAAACCTGTTTCGTGAAATCCGAAAATGGGAAAAGGAACCTAGTGCAATCTACTGGAGAAATAATAAAGGCTCATGCCAAAAACAGGCAAAAGGGTTATTAAAACCTACTGCTCACTGCTAAATGTTCATGGAACTTCAGAAATCTGATCTCAGAGTAATCACAAGAGTTCTCAATGGACACTGTTCATTTGGATGGGCAAAGTGAAAAGTGGACCATGCAAATTGTGAGATGATGCTTATGACACGGTAGGGTAATGGGCCTTTTTAGTAGTTGTTTTTGTTCCACACATTTTCAATGACACTGTTTCTAAAGAATTTCACTTTAAAAAAATATATTTGTAAAAATTCTAATTTAATTGAATGAATGAATAAGATATGTCTTTTTTGAGGTTTTTGCTCGTTTTTGTGTTTTTTTAGGGTAGAATTCATAGTAAGTGCATAGCACAGGTAACTTAACGACATATTTATAATGCGCGCCAGAACAAATCGAACTGCATTCGGCGCGCGGTGCCTGCAACATTGAGAAAGCGCTTAATTGTCAATCGCGATAAGTGCCAAACGCCGAACTTGCGCTAATATCGGAGTATACCATTTTGTAGAGCAAGGTTCAAAGAACGAGTTGGTTTTTCGAATTTTGAAAAATTTTCAGTAGGTCAAAAGTTCTTAACATCGAAAGTTGGCAAAAATCGTCTATTTTTCGTCTTTCCAAAACTCATAAATTTCCAAATAAGCACTATACGGAAACGTTACGAGAGACCTTTTTTTCATAAAATGGGTCATATTTGCATAAGAAAATTGTCCGAACCGAAAAAACCATTTGTTCATAATTTGTTTAAACAATTTTGGTTTAAAGAACACGTAGCGGTTTTTTGCAAAAACGCTGGGTATATTCGGATTGAGCGGCTCAAAATACAGAGTGTCTCATTATATTCTTACTGTTTTTAAGAGATTATATCTTCGAAACGGTTCTAGATAAAAAGATGCGGTTTTCACAGTTAGGTTTGAAATTACCGTAAGTTTTTTTGTGACACATTTATATGAATAGCCTACTTACGGTTCACCCGCTAGAAAAGTGGCGTATTTTCAGAATTTTCAGAAGTAGATGTAATTTTTCAAATGGGACACCCTGTATATTTGGCCATTTCTCCAAAGACGCATATTTTTACTTTATAAGTATAAAATCGGTGCACAGGAAGCGAAGTTAGATAACTTTAACTGGGATAGTGTAATGATTCAGATATAAAGCTTGAATTGTCATAAACAAAAACTAGTAGCTAGTAACTGAAAGTGAACAGTAAAAACCGAATAAAAACATGTTTTAGGACACTCTGAAACAAATGCTCGATGTGTTTTCCTTCTTGGTCTATACATTTGTGGAATCGAACCATTATGTTGTCAAATGCTGCTGTCAGCATTCCAGGTGGAATATTTTCCATTACCTTCCGTATGTTGTTTTTTACTTCAGGCATCGGATTGTAGACTCTATCTTTCACATATCCCCATACAAAAAATCTGGAACAGTCAGGTCTGGAGAATTTGGAGCCCATTCTATTGGACCACTCCTACCAATCCAATTATTTCCATATTGTTATTTAACAGATTCTTTTGCTATGTTGGAATAATGGGGTAGCCCCCCGTCTTGTTGAAAGTGAACATTTTGGTTTAAAATACCACCTTGTTCTAACTGGGGATAATTATTACCACAAACTGTATTTTCTGCAAAAAAAGAAAGGCCTATATAATTTTTCACGAGACACTGCACACCAAACATTAACTTAAGGAGAATCTCTCTCATGTTGAAATTCTCTTGTATTCTCTAATCCCCAAATTCTACAGTTATGTTTATTAACTCGTCCATTTATATGGAACGCAGCCTCATCAGACATGATAATTCTAAAGTTTGGATATGTTCTGCACAAAGCTGTCCATTTCCAAATTTGATGCAATTTTTCTAATTGAAATTCTAGGATCTCTGTACAAGCTCTTATACAGATAACATTTCTTCTAAATTTCCATTCACCGTTTACCTTTTTCGAGATATAGAAGCAGTATTCCTAAATTTGGTTAACCATGTTTTAATGGTATTTGTAGCAGGAGGATTTTTATTGAACTGTCTTCTAGTCTGAACATAGGATTGATTTTGGGCATATAAAAATATTGTTTGTGATTTTTCTTGCATTCTGCATTTTTAAAAATTAAACACATTTTTGTGATGTGACATATTTAACGCCTCCTTGATTATTATTTATCAATAAGATATCTGAAACATCACAGTATCCCACTTGAAGTTATCTAACTTCGCTTTCTGTGCACCGATTTTAAACTTTAAGGTACCGTTATAAAGTAAACATATGCGTCTTTCAAGAAATTGCTAAATGTACATGGTGTCCCATTCAACAAATTACATCTGCTGTATTCTGAAAATACGCCACTTTTCTAACGGGTAAACCGAAAGTAGGCCATTTATATAAATATGTCACAACAAAACTTACGGTAATTTTAAACCTAACTGTGAAAACCGCATCTTATTATCTAGGACCGTTTCGAAGATATAAGCTCTTAAATACAGTCAGAATATAATGAGACACCCTGTACATAAGAATATCACTTATTTATGATGGACCTATTTTTGCACACGGCATAATTGACCGCTTCCGGACTAAAATAGTTGATATAATCATTTACATTCTGTTAGTTTTTCAAATGTGACATTAACATCGTTTTCCTTCAGTTTCTACCACTTAAAATATTGGACACGTAGCCTGTCGAGGAAAATTTTGAAATTATCTGAACAGACACATTTCAAAAGGTTAAAATTTATGAACACTTGTTGATTCACGGATCCTTCTGCGCCATATAACAGTGACGATATGGCGTAACACTTTACGACTCATTGTGTTTTAGAATTTATATCAAGACATAATCCTGAAGGGAAAAATATTCTCCGATAAATATCAAAAGCTTGATTGCATAGTGAAGATTAGGATTCTAATGAAGAAAATAATCAAAATAGAAATTAACAACAATTTATAACATACAGGGTGTTTCATTGGGAAAGGGCCTAACTTTAACTGTAGATGGGGATCACTTTGGTGCTTCCAAAAACCTATATTCAATATTTCTTCGGCACTCAAAGATAATATTATCAAGCAATACGCTTTCAGCATTCTCTATGACAAAATTATCTCGGTATTATCAAGACCCTAGGGGTATTACTACTGATAAAACAGACTACACTATATACATTTGCAGATTATACAATATGTGTAGTGGCTCCAAGTCGCATTAAATTAAGTCAATGCATGGACAAAATGCTGGCTCTATGGACGCCAAGATTACGTCGTTCTTGTATTATTTACTTTGAAGCACAAAAAATACGCTCCCAAACGTATGTACTGGGGACGTCCAGATTTGGT
>CAJUYG010000023.1:0-13429 GCA_910591675.1 Galerucella calmariensis | reverse complement strand
CCCTATATATCAAGTTCTCTCTACGTTATGTCTGTTACATGATGGCACAGACCGTTTCCTATTAGAACTTTTGTCAAAACTCACATGTACTATTATTTGTTCTGATCGATGAAGGAAGGTTAGGGATCTTAATTTACCTGATAAACAGTCCAACAATATTCCAAGAGGGAATATTATTGATAGAATTTTGTGATCAGGAGAACATCAAAAATTGCCTCAACTCAATTAGAATACTAATTTGGTCAAAGGCTCTGAAATGAGTATAAAACAGTCTGGAACTGAAGGAAATATCGGAAATGGGAGCTTGTACTCCTTTCATCAGATCATAGCCATTTTTTGGTATGCCGAAAAATCCAAAAATTGCGGAATAAACTCAGTGCAGTTCACTAGATGAATACTACATGCTAAAAAAACAGGGATTACGCTCAATTGCTCTTCGAGCTTCAGAAGTATGATGTCAGAGTAGTCACAGGAATTATCGGTTGACACTGCCCACTCAAATACCATCTTTGTAAAATGAGCGTTGATGTACTTTATAACAAAACATTGTTGTGTATGGACCTTGGAAAACTTATACTATTTTTGTATACTTGTATTCCCCGGAGTTTTCACTATGAACTTGTTGTGATACGTGAATAAATAATGCAACGTTTGAATTAATATGTCCTTGAGAAAGCCGAGTTGCCGATCACATTTATTTATTATTACAAAACAAAAATGCTTCAAGTAAAAGGATTATAATTGTTTTAGCGCCGCTTAGACGCGTCTATTATAATATTAATATGCCAGCAATTACAATTTATTGATGTAAATGTGTATGTTTCTATTTTAAAATTTATTGTCTGGCTTCAAATTGAGATAGGTACACCTATTTTATCTCGTTCACCTTTGGGTTTTTTCATCTATTTCACAATATCATGTCGATTAATGTAACAATCAATTTAAATCATTAATCAATATTTACTTTACCATGTAATTTGCATTGTATTGAATTTCAATAACTGTTATTTGAAAGAAATTATTAAATCACAGACATTTCACATACCTACCTGTCAGAGCAAATAATATTATTTTATGAAAATGATATACTATTAGTTTCAAAAATCTTGTGTTTTCTCCTTTTTTTATTGATTCTTTGGGAAATCAAATCACTATATTCTTCAGATTCTTGATTCAATTATTCTTGATAACGGTAGTTGGAGCGCTACCGAAACGTTGAATTAGAAATATAAAAAAGATTGTGATCTTATTTCCCAAAAAATAAACAAACAAAAAAAATATTAGATACGACCTCGTTAATTAAAGAACATCAATGAAGGGACATCAGTGACTTATCAAGGAAAAATAGCTGTCTATATTCTGCTCAGGATCCTTGGGCTACCATCCCAATTTCCATGGTTCCTGCACCACTCAGAACAATTTTTGTTTCACGTGTTTGTTTCACAGTAGTTCACTATCACATTTTGCTTGAAGACTTCAACTATTATTAGTCCAAGATCCCAGAGCGATAAGACATAACTTATAGATAACATATAGATGAAATGAAAGGTTCTTAGTAGCATCTCGTGTGCTTTGAATACCTGTGTGTTTGTGGAGCGAGCCTAAGGGCACTTGGGCAGGTATCAGGTGAGAAAGGTAACTGGAAATAAGACTTACTTCACTTAATATATAATAAATTAAGTTCATTTATTTTTCGTGGAGCCTTAAGGCGTCTGACTAAAGTTTTGGTCCATGGAAAGTGACACTTATGATACTGCTTTAGAATATTATTCTACAAAACATAATATATATAAAAATCAGACATACAAATTTAAGTGAAGTACCTTACTCTTATTTTTGGTAACCTTTCTCACCTGATACCTGCCCAGGTACCCTTAGGCTAGCTCCATAAACACATAGTATTCAAAGCACACGAGATGATACTAAGAACCTAACATTTCATCTATTTAAAAATAAGTTATGTCTTATCGCCCTGGGATCTTACTCTATATCAAGTTGTTGATTTCCTCCAATATTAATTATACCAAAATCTACTTCTGGATCATCCTCTATATCCAGTAGTGGTACATTATTTGTCATGTAGTTAAAAAAAAAATCTGTCATTAAATTTGTTGATCCAATATAATATCTAACTGACAATCTTGTTGGATGTCTTAAATGTAAAACCTAAATACTAGACTTTTCTGCCCATCCAACCTCGCTTCCATCAATTTCAATGGTTATGAGGTTGAGGTTTCCTTTTTTAATGAAGTTTATCAGGATGATTTTGGTGGGGTGAGTTCAATTTCACCGGACTACACTAGCTATTCGTATAGCTCAGTCCTCATTCTAAGTTCTCAGATACAAAGCATACTCTCAAATCTTTCCCTAAAATTATTGACAATGTCATTGGTACTTCCTTGTCAGAATATTCTAAGGTCAGCCAAGCCACTGGAGTTTGTCAAGATTCCATATTCTCAAGCATGATACTTTTTTGTGTGGAACCCTTTTGTGCAGTTGAAGACATGTCTGGGTCTCTAGTCTCTAGTGGGGAGCAGCTCCGACATCCTCTTGGACATCCTCTTGGACGTTGTGATGTCTATGGTGATGTCTACTCCTGAGGTGTAACTGCTTGCGTGGTAGTAGCACGTATTATCGAACAATTAGGTAAACTGTGTTTTGCTTGGGAACAAAAACATATCGACTAAATAACTAGTGTTTGACGTTTTATAAAGTGTCATGTTGGTAGCTTAGTTTTCATTAAAAAGATGTATATTCTCCAAGATATAATTGGAATTTTGGGATTATACTACGAAAACAATAAATCTACAAAAGCCACAACTACACAGTTTAGTTCCACTCATACCAGAATAACTGCCACGTGAGTGAATCGATGCAAAACATTTTTGAGAGAGCATTAGTTACCAATGAAAAACACAAGCCTCAAGGAGTAGTTACAGCGATGCTATGGAAGTTGCCGTTTAAGGAAAACTTACTGCAGAAAAACAACTGTCAATATCACAAATTTCTAGTGCAGTTGTTACAAAATTAAGTTAGTCCAAGAGCTACATTAAGACGATTTTGACAGTCGTCTACAGTTTTGTGAATTGATGAGTTAACGACTGCACAACACTACAGCTTTAGTATACAGTATCTGCTTTCCCGATGGAAGTTCATGTGCATTCTATGGTAGAGTAAGCAGACGTAGCTGTAGTTTTTAGCAAAAAATGACCCACACGTAACGCGGGATTTCATAGTCAACTACCACAAAAATTGAACGTCCAGTGTAGCATTTTTGGTGACCATATTTTATTGAAGGGAACTGAAATGGTAAGTCTTATGTACAATCAGGTACCCAGAGAAGCTATAACGAATACTAGAAAATATTGATACCATATCAGAAGTTTTGCTAGGGTTTCAACAAGATGAGGCTCCTGAACATTACGCTCTTCATATAAACCGGTTTTCAAACAAATCATTTCTTGATAGGTAGATAGGTAGACAAGCCGCAATGTGAGAACCTAAGTCACCAGATTCAATCCCCTAGACCTTTTTTATGCGGATATCTGAAAATCAAAGTTTATACCACTCAGCCAGCATCTATAGATAATTTACGTCAGCGAATTATTCAAGAATGTCGACAAATAACCACAGAAATGTTACATAATGTTTGAAAATCATTCGAGGCTCGATTGTATCATTGTATGGAGACCAACGAAAGTCAATTTAACCACCTTATGAAAGAGTTTAGTATGTTTCGATGATTTGTTACGAATTAAAATGTTACCATTAGTAAATTGGAATTATCTGTAACTCCAAACTGATTGACTTTTCACTTACCTATTTATTGTATATTTTTGTAATCTCTTGTAGAGAAGAATGAGAGAGAAATAAGAGCGTTGTAGTTATAACATAACGTAATATTAGCACAAAGACGTCTCTCTTTATATCATTTTTCATGAAAGTGACGCCTTCAGTGTTATGCGGGGTGGATCGTTTTCATTGAAATGCTCTGTATAGTATAATAAAAGGTAAAACGTGTCGCAGGACACACGGTAGGAACTTTAGTTCCTTTTAAGTAAAAATTTTTTGAATCAATAAAAAAATACACATATTAATATAAGAATTTATTTTACTCTAGATGAAACTTCATTTAACCAAAATATACAGTAGTATTAATTATAAATAAAAGTAAAAATGGTATCATTAAGTTGATTGGCACAATAGTTATTTATGATACAAGTGCCTGAAGTTATACTTTTGCGCACGAGTTGCGAAAATGCCAAAATATTATATGAAATAACCCGTACAAATTAACAACAAATACTTAAAACAGAATAAAATGGGTATTTAAAGGGACCTCAGATTTTATAAAATTATGTAATAGGTACATCTGACGTTATAGATAAACAATTTTCATATTTCTCAGTGGTCGAGTAGTAAGCAAACCAGACTATCACGCGGTAGATCCGGGTTCGATTTCCCGTGAAGGTGTTTTTTTTTAATTGTTAATTTTATTTTTAAATAATTATTCTGCTTGATATCAGTAACGACAACAGGTAGACGTTTGAAATATTTAGCAGAATATTCATTATTATAGATAATGGTACGGTACCCTTCATGAGGGAGTCCGACTGGCAACATCTACTATTAGTGGAAACATGAAATTGAATTGTTAAATTTTAAATTTGAAGCTATATTACAGTTTATAGAAATTTTTATTTTCTAGATTTTTTCTTAAGTGGGTCGTAGAAAAAACTTGCTGTTCGACTCGTGTGGATTGTCCATATCGCACTTGAACGATTGAGCACTCCGCCTACGGCGTCGTGCTCAAACTTCGTCCTCGTGCGATATGGCCATCTTACCCACACTAATTGCACAAACTACTATTTCTATCAAAATATGCCCTTTTACATTTAAAAACAAGCTGCCAAATGTCACATCAATTTATCCATCCATTTTAAAGTTATCGAATTAAAACATTCAAGTTTTCAAAATTTCAACACCCTGTATTTCGAAAAGTAAATATGCTAGATCCCTTAATCCTCGTATCATTTTGTCCAATTTTACGAGAGGAATCTACATGCAAACGTTGTAATTTACCCTTAGCGTTCGAGATGCTTACACCATTTTTTGCGCGATCGTATTGAAATAAATTCCGAATAAAATAATTTAAATTTCTTCGAAATGAACGAAATGTCAAAAGTGACATTTATACTTCTCGATCAGTTTAAAATGTATTTTGCATTTTGGTGAAATTGATTTTATGCTATTTATTACTTTTCGGAGTCTGAACGGTGAGTAATTCACTTACCGACGTGTTAAACTTAGAAACCAGTAAACACAACCTACCGTCCTGACAACCGATGCTGTAAATAAACAAGTTCAATCGCGCAAAAAAGATTATGGAAATAATAGTAAAAATTTATCCGAACAAATTCAAATAGATCACCAGCACTGCGAATACCAGGTTTGCATAGAATTTTAATGTAGCATCGGTGGTTCAGTGGTAGACCGCCTTCCACGCGGGCAGCCCGGGTTCGATTCCCGGTCGAAGCATATGAATCGCTGCTTCGTAAACGAGAGAGACTCAGGAGAGAGCACACGCACGCCAGTAAGGAACATAACGAAGCAACGTAACATAACGTAACGTAACGGTCAGATCTTTTGCGTCGCGACCCCTGGTCGCTCAAACCTAACCTGACGTAAAGAACTATACTTCCAATTATAAGACGAAAATGCATGCCTGACCTAGTGGTACATGTTTACAATCTCACACTTGGGAAATATCAGAAGGATTGAAATAGTTGGTTGATTCGAGTAATTATAGTAGTCTCTGTACATAAAAGTGTCAATAATTATAGAGACCCAGTGGTTTTAGCAATTACTCCACAAAAATCCTTCTCAGGGTTGTTTATCAAATTATCTGTGTTAGAAATAGTGATATTATTCTCATATTAAGTATGATAAGTACATTTTCCAACACATTGTTCATAACATAGATATACATTCGCCACGTTTTAAGTTTTAATGATTAGTCCAGGTTCATGTAGTAATAAATAATAATGTACCAATAGCAATAAACACAGTTGATAAAACACGAAGAGTATGTTTTCATAACCACATTTTAATAATCTGAACTACCTTCTATAAAATGCCTATAAAATTCAAGTGCCTGAAAAACTATATAAGTGGTTATCGATATTTATTTACAGCATTTATTTAAATTTTTATCGGTTGTAAATTGTTGAGGGGGTAAAAGTTTAAAACAAAGAATAAACAATTCCCCAAATAATTGACAGTTATTATGGTAGTCTCAATAGCAAATAAAAATTCGCTTTATGCCAAGTGGCAACTGAACAATTAACTACGAAAGTTATTACCGGTCATCGGAAATTCCAATAAAAAGCCCTCCATTGTTTCAAACCGTTAAAGCGAAAGGAACAAATAAAAGGAAGAAGAATCAATAATGGCCTTTTTCGGTTAGTGAGTGTGTGCTGGATATTATTTACAATGTAAATCGTGGCAATCACATATAAATAGTCGAGAAACACGTGTACTTTTGGCTAATTAAACATAAATATCATGGCGGTTAAGTACCAGAGAATAACGTCGACGTATTATGGGCTTTCGTGCGGGTTATGTACGTACGTGTACGACAAAGTGCAGGCCCATGCAAATTCTTTATTGCCAATTTAGGAATTCCAGGCAGGACCGGTCCTACATTCTATTTACTCACCAATTTCTGGTTTCACATGAAAATAAGACATGTACATTACTAATAATTATATTTATAGAAAATAGTTATTATAACAAAATAAAACACCTATGAGTCGATTTTAGTTTTTGTTCAATATTCATGGTTATATTAATATCAAAATTCTTTTAGTATGTAGGCTCAATAGCCTTCTTGATGTGCGTCATCGTTTGTAACGTATATCCGGGTTTTGGGTAGGTATGTCGTTTATTTTATTTACTATTTTGACAAAAAACTAATCTTTAATTTGATAAATGAAATCAGCAGGATCGTATTCAGCCAAATTCTAAAAGACTATAAAGTTAATAATTACCAAATTCTTTTTTTAACTGAAAATACTTGAGAACTTTCAAAATGCTGATGTTTTTCCGGCATGTATCTAGGCATATTTTTGTATTATTCAAATAAATATAACAATAAGATTAATACCTACTCACTTTTCATAAATAATAATTAACCGTGAACAACAAAGTACAGACCTAACAAGAACTGTCAGTGGGACAGTAGAAAAAGACGTAAAACACATTGCCAATACTAAAGGTACGTTTGCGTAATTTCTCCCGATTGATAGGTCACGCTTGCGCGTATTCTAAACATCAACTAATTAAATTTTTCAAGTCAAAGATTAGGGTTAACGTTTGTAATACATTGAAACGGTTAATAATTGTGATATTTTGACTAGGATTAATCACAGACCTGCCTTTTTTCCATTTCTTCCAACGTAATGTGTTAGGAGATTAACAATCTATGACGCACCGCAAGAAGGGCATTATCATTTTATAATAGTTATTTATGTACAAAGGCAGTAAAGTGATTATTTATCGGACGATTCTGAAATTATGAGACGAGCGAAGCGAGGCGAATACAGGCGAGTCCGATAAAGACACTTTACTGACGTGGTGCATACAAAATTTTATCGCCAACTGCTCAGAATTCAGAATATAAGAAACTGGGGTATATTTCATTGAATTTTATTATGACAAAGTAAACAGCAAATATAGAACATATCTACTTATCATTTGTTATATTTAAATTGAAGGTACACCCTGAAGCATTATAAAAGTTAATTCCTGAAGTCAAAGGAGTTCCAACAATAATTTGTTATAAATAAATCGCAAGAAAACTATTATCCAGCCGTAATAGGGAGAAGCGTGACACTGACAGATGATGATTTTCGAGTAATCTCAAAGTCAAAATACTTTACCAGACGCATATGTCACTCTACCAGACGCATATATAAACTGTTTGCTTACTTCCGGAGACCAATCTGATAATTGACGGTTGGCGATAAAGAGTATTATATGTACCCCAGTTGAAATTTCTGGTATAGTTATAATAAATTAACTGCCCCGACTTGGTCAAATTGAGTATTGTTACGAACTCACTCATTCAGAAGCCGGTCCTGTCGCAAACTATGAATGCGACCTTTCTAGAAAGGTTCTCGAAACGCACCAAGGCCAATGGTTTATCGCGAAAGTTCTCGATATTATGAAGTATACGCAGAGGTGTTATATTCAAGAATTTTCTAGGGATTCGAGGAACTAAATATACGCGGATTTTCATTAAGTAATGTGTATATAAATTAAGTTTATTATAGTGTGTAAGTGTTTCTTTAATAAATCAATAGTAATTAGCCATAGTGAGTGTATATTTTTATCCCACGGTAAAAACTGTTTGAATAAATAAGAAAAACATTACAGTATAAACAGAAAACGCGTGAAAAAGATTCCGGATACTGAATCAACAATTCACTGTAAAATTTCAAAGGTACGAGAAAATCCCTTTAATGTGATTCTCAACCTCAAACTTCTACCTATGAAGGTGTGAAGTGTTGCGTAAAGAACAAGATACAATAGAGAGGGGATTATTGAAAAAAACGCCCCCTCACTTCTGAGAAATTAGACAACCTGGCACATGCCACATTGAAAAAATATAACTATTCAAAGAAATTCGTTACAGAGTTAAGCAACAAGAAGGAATGAGTTCCAAATACCATTACCAGACTTGGAAATAATGACTTTCACTGGTACACAGATGGCTCAAAAGCAATAGAAGGAACTGGGATAGAAGTGTTCGGGTCAGGAACCAGACATTCTGAAAGCTTGGGAGAAACCCGAAGTTATCTAATTCAATATTGATAAAGGATACAGAAGGAAAGGATTCTCATAATGTCGGATAGTCAAGCATCCATCAAAGCACTGAAATCATATGTAATCAGTTACAAAATAATGTGGGAATGCCTAGGCAAACTCAATGAACTGGGCAACAACCAAATAGTCACCCTACTATGGACTCCTGGATACACTGGAATAGAAGGGAATTGAATAGCATAATAACTAGCAACGTTAGGGACTGAAATACCCCTTTGGGGGCCTGAACCGTTTTGCGGAATCAGCTCCAATGTTATATTGGGAGAAATAGGTGAAGCAGGAAAAAAGAAAAGATCTAGTAGGGCTTAGACAATCGAAGACTCTCATGAGCGACTACAACCTGTTGAGATCAAATAAATGCATAAGTCAAAGTGAAACTGCGTCACTAGATAGAAGAGGGACATTTACCTAAGTTAAAGCCCACAGATATCCTTAGTTTCCTTCAGAAAATAGAACGAAGAAAGCTACTATTATCGAAGACTCTTCTTGGAAACTAAATAGAAGTAACGGGGTACAATAGATCTTTAAGGTCCCAGTGAATGACACTGATAATTTCTGTACAAAAAGCAATAATATCCCATCAAAAACATAAATGTGAAATGAGAGTCAAGTTCAATATGATATCATGCCTTGTTTGTTGACAAAACAAGTAAGATCTAAATGGGTGCCCAGCTCAGTGCAGTCAATCCTGACATTTGTTCATAACAGCATGGAATAGTTTATAACAGCTTGAAATATAATTTCTTCTTATAATAAGGATAGGATAATAAGGATAAGGATAATATATTGAAGCCTAAGGTCTGACTTGGCTAGTTTTTATATACGAATTATATTATAGGCTTCGCAAGCTCTGAAGCTTTAAGTTCTTATATTCTTCCGAAAATTTGGCTTGCTGGTAGAAACTAGCCATCTAATATCGCTCTTCCACATAACTGTTTCAGTAGGTACATAATAAAAATTCGTATATTCGAACTAGCGAGGTCTGACTTTAGGCTTCAATATATTTTCCTGTTATGAAAAGAACAGAAATTTTAAGTTAGTATGAAATATTTGATACTGTTATAAATAAATTTTAAGACTGACTGAGCTTGGCACTCATTCAGATACCACTTCTTCTGTCGTTGAATTCACCAAATAAGGAATATTATCATAATATTGAAATTTGCTCTCATTTCACATTCATGTTTTTGGTGGGATTATTTCAACTTTGGCAAATATAATGTGAATGTAGCTATAGGTCCGAAAGTATGTCATTTAGGTATAAAGGACATTCCATGAAAAATATTCAGTATTTCCTAGTGATTTGAGAATGCAAAAAGTATAGGGGGTGATCGATTTGAAATGACCAAGTCCATAATTATTAAGAGAAAAGAGAAGATCTGACAACAATGTAAATACCACCATAATATCGGCCGCATCGCAAGACTATTGCACACCAAGATCTATGGAAATTGTGTATCTGTTTCCGAAATAATTAATGCGTTCCATACTTAAAACTTACTCTGTATGGGTGAAAAAGCTGATTCACGGGCCGATTTGTTTTTATATCATTCAAGTTCGTATTCCTTAAACATTCTTCGTCTACATACACTTGCACTAATTGAAAAGTGGTATGTTCACCCCACTTAGCCATTTAAAAAAAACTACATGCAATGATCATCTATTACAGTTACTATTTAACTAGGCGAGCGGGACACCCCCAAAAAGACGCTTAGAAATAGCAGTTTGTGACCGCGGAGTACTAATCGCTAAAACCACTTTTTCTTTATGTTTTCGGGGTCGCTGAATACGAATCTGAAATTATTTTTTTCCTAAAAACGGGGGAACACTTGGTAAAATGGCAATTAAGCGTAAAATTCGTAAAACTGGATTTGATAATTTTTGATATTCAACTCGCCATATCTTTAACAATTATCAATATTTTTTATCGCAATTTAGCTGCGTATTCTAAAATTCAATAGCTGCAAAATAAGCCCATGCCGATAATTCTCTGACATTTATTAAATGAATAGTGAATTTTTAAATGTGTGCCGTCACGAATTCCGAGTTTTTTCATATAATCGCAAAAGTTGAGTGACGAAGTTTCGATTTTCGAATAATTACTACTACTACTACTGAATGTGCAGGCGTGCCTTGTCCAGGACAACTCAAGCCAAGGTTCCGACACTGAGGCCACTGGCGGGCCCATTATGCCAATCCTGCTACCTAGTCATCCATGAAGCCGAGCCCTTCAATAAAGGCCACAACCTTTTTCAGTGGATGCCTGCTTGTGTCTCCAGGAGCCATGACAGTGACTCCGAAGATTCGCCTGCGTAATACAGCCCAGTGTGGACACTCTAAGAGAACATGAACTGACGTTTCATCAGTCATGCCGCAACCCCTACATAGGGAACTTTCATCTACTCCTAGATTGTAGAGGTGCTTCCTCGTACAGCAGTGCCCTGTTAGGAGTCCTGCTATCTTCCTTATTGGTAGTTCGGTGGCTGCCCTGGCGTGTCCATCAGTCAATCCCTTCAGTAGAAGTTTGGATTGTCTAGAACCCTGCAGAGCATTACAATGAGCGAGGTGCTGATTCCTCAGCCACTTCTTCGTCTCCTTGCGTATTCTTTGTTTTGTTAGGCCCAGGGTCGGGCCCGGGCCGCAGAAAGGAGCTGTCGCCCCTTCCGCAGCCAGTGCATCCGCCATCTCGTTGCCTTCAAAACCAGAGTTTGCTGGAATCCATTCTAGCCGCACCACGTTCCGCCTTGCAAGATTAGCAAGTAGTTCTCGACATTCGTTAGCAAGTCCTGAGTTGCTGGTATACCCACTCAGGGCTTTAGTTGCTGCCTGACTGTCGGAGTATATGGTTATGCGTCGATTCACATAACCTCTGTCTAGGTTTATCTGCGCACATTCCAAGATAGCATATATCTCGGCCTGATATGCAGATACACCCTCACCCAATGGTACACAAACCTGTGTTCTTGGGTTCCTGGAGTAAATTCCAGCCCCTGCTCTATCACCGGAGCATGAGCCATCTGTGTACCAGACGGTCCCATTAGGCTGTGTATTCCTCTCTTTTTCCCAGGACTCTCTATCCCGTATCATGGCCCTGTATGGGGTAGCGAAGTAGTACTTACGCAAGCATTAATCAGCCGCTCGAGCCAGAACTGGAATATCTTCCAGGAGCCGGAGCTTCTTGACGTGCCTGCACTCTTCCCCTCTTCGCACGTATCCCAGCCGTTTCAAGCACAGGAAAGCCGTTTCAAGCGCAGGAAAGCCCTCCCCGCCTCAGCCTCGATCACATGGAGAAGAGGCCGAAGACCAAGGATCACCTCCATCGCAACAGTTGGTGTAGTTCTCATGCAGCCAGTTGCCCCCAAACTGACCACCCGTGCCAGTTGCAGGGCGCATATGTGAGCATAGGCAGCATAATCACTCTATAGAACCATATGATCGTTTTGGGGGTCAGTCCCCACCTCGGACCAATGGCTCTCCTACAGGCCCAATACGTGTTTGTCACCTTGCTTAGGCGACTATCAAGATGAGCCTTCCATGTCAGTGATTTATCAAGGATCACTCCTAGATACTTCACCTGTTCAACCACCGGCAGTGGTACTCCATCAAGATTTAGACCCTCAGGTCTTATACCTCTCTTTTTGGTGAAAGCAACTATCTCAGCCTTGGCAGGATTAACTGCAAGTCCGTGTTCGTTACACCACCCATGTACCCTATTCAGAGCCCTTTGCATGAGGTCCCTGAGAACGGTAATGTGCCTTCCAACAACAAGGACAACGATATCATCGGCATACCCAATCGTTAGAAAGCCCTCACCGCTTAAAAGGGTTATTAGCTCGTCAATGACTAGGTTCCACAATGTGGGCGAAAGAACACCCCCTTGCGGACATCCCCTAGCGACGATTACTTTTGCCACATGGTCTTTCCATGTGGCCTGTACTGTACGGTTGCACAACATGGCCCCAAGCCAGTGAGTGATCATTGGCTCTATTCCATGATTTGCCGCAGCCCTACACATGGATCCTACAGGGGTGCTGTCAAACGCCCCTTGTATATCCAAGAAAGCTCCCAGGGCGATCATGCCATTTTTCAGCGCCTTCTCCACCTGAGTGGAATAAGAATAATTAACTATGTAGTATTAAAATTTAGTATGTAAGGAAGTTTTTGATAAAGTTTCAGCTCTTAATATTCAATAGAAAAAAAAATAGGCGATTTCAAAGTCGAGCGCGGCGGTACATTCCTATACATATTTTAGCAAATAAATTAGGAAATAAGATATGATTTTCTTTGATGAAATTCATCTTTATTTTATATTGGTGAAACAAAAGTGAATGCTGCTTTGAAAATTATGTCAAACGAAGAATTATCTAATTTATCGAATATTGATGAGTTGGACAAATTTTGCCCAAGAAGTCGTTAGTGTATTCGCATCATATTTATACGATCCAAAGAAAAAATCTAAAGCTGTTCGTGATGACATTAATTTTTTACGTTATCACTTAGCAATTGAAAAAAATCCAGACATTACGAGACTTCCGCCGTCAAA
>CAJUYG010000022.1:700684-717917 GCA_910591675.1 Galerucella calmariensis | reverse complement strand
TACATTCCTGTATCAATCGGCTGGTTCTATAATACTTGTTCTTGCTTTTCGAGTACGATTGGGCGTCGAATGAGATAAACGAGTTTATGCACGTTTGTCTTATTCCTGTTGGTGCGTGCCGCTTAGTGCTGCCAGACGTGAGGTAAGAAATTATCGAGCAGCGTAGACAAAATTATCGGATTTTTCAGAAAATTATGTTACACACAGAATAATTTAAAACAAGGGCCCTAATAAGAAAATATTATGCACGAATTTTTTAAAATTCATTTTATTAATAATAAAATGTTTCTGGTAAAATATAAAAACTTAAAAACATAAATTATTTGATAAAATATATAAAAAAAGAAACAAAAACATACATTCTACTCATTTACTCTTCTAAACATTAACCCAACGTAACATCTCGAAAAAAATCAGACTGGGTGTTGGATCCGTTTTCAAATGTCAACACAGCAATGTCACCTCAGCTGGAAGAAGAACTTGTAGAATTGACAACAAACGAAGAAATAAAAATCAAGTTCAAAAATGGATATCAAAAATTTTTGGCTACAAAAACCGATCCCGCAATTGTACCCTGGATTGTGGTCAATTGTTCAACGATTTTTGATAGCATTCCCATCGTCATATTTGTGTGAACGTGGATTTAGTGCTGTGGCAACGCTGCTTACTAAAAAGAGAAATCGTTTGCGTGTTACCGAACGTGGCGACTTGCGGCTGTTTTTGAGTAAATTGGAACCTGATATCAACAAACTTATTGAACAGCATCAGATTCAACCTTCACATTAGTTTTTATATAAGAATTGATTATGTTTGTATTAATTTCAATAAAAGATACTCTGTCCGAATACTATAAAGTTGCGTTTCAATAATCAGTTATAAGTACTTAGCGGTTTTTAAGTATGTTTAAAAAGGTGGGCGTTAAAAAATAATTTATTCTTAAAGTGGGCAGTAGACAAAAAAAGGTTGGGAATCCGCCAAAAATCCATACGTTTAATAAGACTTGTGTAATAAAAACATGCAGTACCTATTACAAAAGTTGGTGTTTATTAAAATATAAAACAAACAGCAATTTCCAAAAATCTGCAAACTTTTCTGATAAATTTTGTGCTTTCGAAGATATTTTTTCCATAAAAAGGATTTTTAAGGCACAATGATTTTGCAGTTCTGTTAGTTCCAACTGAATATTGCCAGGATAACTAATTATTTCAGTTAAATCAATTATAAAAGGATTTATGAATATTTTTAATATTTGTTTTTTGCTCTCAAAGTCTTGAAATCTATTTTTAAATCAAAGCATAAGCGATATTTTCTTTGGCCGCGGGCCATTTAAAATGCATCCTCGGGCCACACAGTGGCCGCGGGCCTGTGGTTGAGCAGCCCTGGTCTAGACCATTATCTTTAATAATATAAATCAATATTCTGTGAATATATCAAGCGTCTATCTATTTTTTCAGTATTTGTTGTTATGTGGCAAAAGAAATAAACCCCTCGTAAATCAATTGTACACTCTGTATAATTATCTAATATATTTTTCGATTTTCCATTCCACCAAAAAGTTTATGCTAACAACAAAATAATTAAGAGACATACCTACGTTTTAGCACCGTACACTAACTACCGAAAAGTAAATTCATTTGCGTCGGAACGTTTGAAAATTTTGGTACATCTTTTCTCTGGCGCCTTACATGTCTGTTATCATAATACAACAGTTACGAGGGACAGTCGTGTGGTTCAATACGTGTATTACTGATTTACGGCACAATCCGATACAGGTTTTCAGGGCACAAAATACTACTATGGGAAAATTCATTTATTAAAGCTTAAGGATGGCACAATTTAACATTCTTAAAGCTATGATTAAGCTTCATACCGACACCATATTCAGGGGCTATTTTATTAAATGGATCTATAAATGTGTTTTTCAATTCTATAACGAGTTCCACAAAATTTTTGGGAGGCACACCCATATTACAAATGCTGGATGAAACACTATAATCTTTATATTTCATAAAAACGGTAGATTCTCCTTCTAGATCATTTATCTTAATAAATTCTAAGCAAGTGTTACAGGAAGGCTGCAATAAACACTTTTTAAGTAGCTATCCAGTAACGTATATCAGTGCATTCCCATCCACACATTTTGTAATTCTATAATCAGTCGTAAACACTTTTAGAGGAGTATAGGTATTATTTGTAGTCGTAGAACTAACTGTACTTTTAGGCCATTCAGATTTTGTATTGAGCAAAAATGCAAATTACAAATTTTTATCCTATTATAATATTGTTCCACCGTTATATTGGCATATCGGTGGTTTCCTTTAAAACCCAAAGCATTTTTCCAAGCTTCACATCTGCAATATAATATAGAAAATAAAAAATGTTTACTTGTATACCACTAAATTACCTCTTTTCTTACATAATTTTGTCTTTTGCGCATCTCAAAAACGGTCTCTTCCAGTTTACTGCGACAATCATCAACAGAACAATATACCACTCCAGACATTTTGCAATGAAATATGTCACTATAATATTTATACTAAATATAACTTTATAATAAAAATATGTATAAATATTTTAATGCTCACGCAAAAACAATGATCTGCTCACAAAAACGAAAACAAAACAAAAATTATATTTCCGAAATTTCGATCAGCAACACATTAGCATTGCGTGCTACCCCTGTACTCAACACTTTCTCGATTTAAACTAGCCAGAACTCGCGTAAGGATATTTTCGGTAACCCATAAATCGACGAAGTGAATTTACTTTTCGGTAGTTAGTGTACGGTGGTTTTAGCATCATTTTACCCACTTTAATAAATGAAATTTCAGACCGGTGTTACATTGTTGACATTTGCTTCTTTTGTAGAGAATAGATCGTTCAGTTTATATTCGCTAAATGAAGTTGGAATCATTATACCCTTCTCAGAATAGATTTTGTTTATTGTGAGCCTCTACATAATTGCTATTCTAACCATTAACTAATCTGACAGCTGTTGAATTCGCGAGATTAAAATAAAATAAATTACACAGAATCTCCCAGCTTCCAGTGTAATAAAATGCGAATCATACAGCTCGGACAAGCAACTTACCCCATGTCTGAAATCGTCTTGTTTCATCCCTCGCCACAGAATATACTTTTCGACCACAGGTGCGGCTTTTTGTTTTAATTTTTAATGAAGTAGACAGCTGCTTTTTTCCACGGAATGAAATACTGTTATTGTGACAAATATTTTTAGAATTGAATTTTGGGAATTGAGTTATTTATTTTATAAGTTATTTATCTATAAGGAAATCTGCTACTACTGGGGTATGTTATGTTGCGTCCACAATAAAATACAGGGTGCTCCATTTAAAATAAGCCTGATACTGCACATTGAATGATCTAATAATGAAACTGAACATTCTGAACACCTTGGAAAGAGATATTTGGTACTCAATCGTGGAATACATTCAACGAATGTCTAACTATTTAGATGTAAGAGAAAATTTGCATAATCTGTTATATCAATGAGCTATTAATTTTTTTCGAAATGTTCACATTTTTAAAAAAGTCGGCATAACTCGGAACACTCTGTATTTAGGTATAGGGAACCATTGTCAAGGAGTATTATATTATTTAGGAGCAATCAGAAAATGCAATAAAATATAGGGTGTGTCATAGGGAAAAATATAACTTTGATACGCCACACTTTATTGCAACACCCTGTATATTTCAAAATATGTTCAAATTATAGTTTAAGTTGGAGTGAAATTTGTGGTATAAAAAGATTTTCCAAAAAATTTATATTTTCTTCGATGTTTGTCCGGTCCCGGACTTTTGTTGAACTCTGTATAAAAAAATATAGTATAAATTATTAGCACCGAATGGTGATAAGTTGACTCACAACCCGTCGTCAAGGACACTCGAAAAACAACCCTTGTACGATCAATATACAAGAATATCATCTATCCTATTTGTTGCATTTATCTCGGACAGATTCACAGAATAATGGTTTGAAACAATCACTGATGTCGGCTTATTAGTATGCCGCCGAAACCAACATACAAGCATCGAAAACGCGTGGTATTTACGCAGCCTAGCGCCAACGAAACCCCTGACAACCACTTTGCCGCTAATTGAGTCCTCGAGTTAAATCTTGGAATCGGAAATAATATAATGAAAATACGATAATTATAATAGGATGCTAATACGACCAAAAAGACATTTTATTACGGTACCAAAATTTCGAACCAAACAAAATATACAATTTTAATTCTACTATGAATATTTCACTAGAGTAAATTGATAACTGACAAAATTTGAAGGTTTTGAACTGGCAATTTTTTGTCTTGTCGCGGCAATTTTTTCACGTTTAATATATCAAATCTATGTGTATAAAATTCTATCATTCTCAATATTATTAACATGAATAATACAAGATTTGTGAATAATTCAATAAATGAAATAGAGAGTACAATAATTAAGCAAAGTATACCGCGAAATACAATGAAGACAAAAAAGTCTGCTTGGACACAGTTTAGAATGTTTCTGGACGCACGTAATTATACGTTAGAAAAGAATACTTCTGAACAAGTTATAGCAAAGATTCTTGAAGATTATGGTTTTAACATGAAAAAAGAGATGGAACTGATTATACTGAAGCTAGTGTGAAAACATTTTGGAATACGACTGCTCAAATGGTTCAGAAAAAATATTTTCTAGAATTTAACATCAAAATTGATCAATTTAAAGATATTACCTATAAATTTGCTAGATTGGCCAGGGATACAAAACGTAAAAAGCTTCAGGCTGAACCTGAAACCAGAAAAAGAAGTTCTAACGCGTTTACCAAAGAAGAATTAATGGAATTGGTAGAAAGCTATTCTGAAGATAATCCTGATGGGTTACAAAAAAAGTTTTTTCATTTATGTTCGTTCGAATTAGCATGGCGTGGAAATGAAGCTGCTAATTGTGATATTAATTACTTTAAAAAAGAATATGATAATAAAGGTAATTTTACTGGCAGGGTAGAATATAATCCAATCTTTTCCAAAACGACACAAGGAGGATCAAAAGCTTTATCTGGCAGTAAGTGGCTGGTAAGATATAATGCTAACAACAATTTGTGTCCCGTTCGTTTATTTTTAAAAATTATTGAAAAAAGAGAATCCAATCCTTATCTAACAACAAGATTATTTTTAACAGTACATCCAAATTGGGAGAAAGGAATATGGTACAAAAATTCACCATTGGGAATTAATACAATTTCAAAGTGGACGAAAATATCGGCAAAATCAATTGGTATAGACATAAAAAAAATAAAAATAACCAATCATTCACATAGGGCTTCTGCAATATCTGCATTAGCAAAAGAAGGAGTTGGTGAACAAGAAGTAATTAAGCTCACAGGACATTCTTCTGTCCATTCTTTGAAACCATATTTACAATTAAATAAAGAACACCATTTCCAACTTAAAGAGAACCTTCGAGAAAATAAAAATAAAGAAAAGGAATCCTTAGTTTCTAACTTAAATTCATCACAGGTTATGCTGCAAAACAATCCCCAAAATAATGCTACAACGTACAATCATAATAATTGTACTTTTTACATAAATACGTAATTTTTTTTTCATAATGTTATTATTTTTTTGGCTTTGTATAATTGAAGTTTGCAATAAATAAAACGTTTAAACATATGATTTTTTAGCTTTTCTCTCGTGAAATAGTCATGTCGAATACCACTCAATTAAAAATTTTGTAAGGTAAAATTTTCCTCTTGTCTTATTCAAGTTTGTTGCTTTTAGGTAATTTTGCTCATGACATTTAATCCAATTTGTTAAAAATGTCATTCGCAAAATTGCCAAGCAACAAACTTTCATGACAATCAAAAAATTTTGCCGACAAAATTTGAAAATAATTGGCACAGCTTCGAAGAGTGTCTAAACTCTATTTCTGTGCTCTATCAACCAACTATTGTAAGCTATTTCTATAATGGTTTGATTATTTACCAAATGACGACGCGAGTCAATAATTGGTCAGTTTCCAATTGTTCTGAGTTGTGAATAAATACAACAGATACTCAGTTAATGTACTGCAAGCACCACACGTGATGGCGAGCGATTGCGCAGGTAGAGACTCTCCCAACTAAATTACTATTGGATCACGATAAGCCCACAGAAATTAATCAGATAGTACCAAACGCCAACAGAATCGGAGTGATCTGTACAGAGCATTTGTATGTCTTGCAAGAGCTGTAGTGTGAGGTAACTTAAAAAATGAGTTTCTGCGCATGGGGGCGGGCTCGCCAACACGTTTGGAGTTTGCAGTATTTGAGATGTTCCGTAAAATACAAAAGCCTTTCAGTTCTGACATTTATTTATCTTGTCACACCGATGCTGATAATTTGAAAAGTTTTTTTCGAGTTCAAAGTGTTTGAAAACAGTATTAAATCTGACAAAAAGAGGGACTACATATACTAACTCTGGTTCTGTTAAAAAAAAGTGTTTAGCATATATTTATCTCTTTTATCGGGAGCAAACGAGCTGTTACTGAAAACTCTCTGCCTAGATACTATCGAAGTTTAATCTAAAATCAATCCTGCATAGGTAATTCGGTTCAATAATTGCGACGTGAACATTCGACCTGCACTGAAAAACTCTAGCCGTATTAAATTTACGGAGAGTAATAGAACATCCTTCTTTTTTTTCAATAGGGAAAAACTCCTCTTTCTCACGCAAATATATATGAGAGAAATCGACTGTGCGTTGGGTTGACTTTTTTATTATGTAACAAAAACATGCTGAAATTTATACGAGAAATATGATATTTGCGAAATATGAGAAAAAGATTTTTGCAGATGAACGTATATCGAAAAAAAAAAGAAATAGAGGGTGTTATATACTGGGTGGTCCTTGAGTAATTGTACATAGAAGTACAGTACAATCTTTACTTCAAAATATTGCGACCTAAGCCAACTAGCCTCAATAAAATCAACTAGAATAGCCAGTTCCTGACCATACTCCTGACTTCCCCTCTTATATAATCAGTTTACGTGAAACGTCAATGTACTAGTGTCATAGGCTACCGATCTACAATCGTAAAGCTTGGAAAATCATTGAATCTAATGAATATAATCGAGAGAATCTCACTTTTTTTTCAACGCTAAATAATTCTTGAATAACTCTCTTTGAGATGAAGATAAAATTATCATTCGGCAGGTATCCTCTTAGATTCGATATCTTTTACGACGCTTTTGACATAAAAACTAATTTAATAACAGTACGATCAAGAGGGGTGACTGAGAGCGGCGTTGAAAGGCTTAAAATGGGTCATTAATAAAACCATTGGACTTTGAATATTCCAGAACTCAGGATAACAATGGCGGAAGAATTTCAAGTGATAATGGAATGTGCCGTGAGGCGCGCAGAAATGTTTCATTATGGGCATTCGAAGGGTTCAGTGTAATCGAAAATAATTGTGGTAAAAAAATACAGAAGGGGTGTAAAGAAAATTGATAAAAGGGGATTTTTATACAGGGTGATTTATGATTGTTACGATATTTCGGAACATACTAAAGTCTCATTATTGTGCGATCTACAATTTTTTTTTCCTAATTTTCGTACCCCTCTCTTTCAGATACCCTTGAAAATTAAGTGACGCCAATTTTTTTCCATATCCCTTACACATTTGAAAATGTGTACCCCAAATTTCAGCCCAGAATTCCCATTATTATAGACTCTACAATTTTTTGACTCGACTCGTGTATTTACTTCATCCATACTGACCGTTTACTCAAGCCTTGTATATTAATTAGTAGTTTTGTGTCAATTATTGTTTGTTATGTAGATGAAAATTAGGTAAATCAAAGTAATGTTTTTATTTATTGAATCTAAACAATAAACTCCTCCATCCCGCCGTTCTCAGCCCGCCTCTTTCAACTATCGATTGCCTGTGGTAGCCGCAATTGTAATGCTGAATACTGAATTTGATACAGAAGATTTCCTTTCACGCCCTATGAACTTGGAAGGGAAAGAGGTGCGGTTGGCTTCGGCATGGAGAACAATAATTACACAGTTCAGTCTTATCGTGAAGAGAGTCCATTATATTCTCCATCCTATTCAATTCCGATCGTTGTCACAATCATTCGAATACAATTCAAGATGGATGGTCTTCATAACGATTTACTGCCTGCCCTGCCCTTTTATGCAAACATCCTGTCGATATCTCCGGAAAAAAAAATTCTTAATGGACTTAATCTGAATGTGTATTTATGCCAAATAAAGAGATTCTTTTTTTAAACATAAACAAATCGACTAACAATAACTCTAGAAACTCTACCAATCATCGAATATTGAAAAAATGGAGAAAGGCCTATTGTTAACAGTTAACATACTGTAAACATTAACATCAATCAATTCCAGTTCCACGTGCCTATTGTATTGTTTCCGTTTAAAATTTAAAACGTTAGCTACATAAAAAGTTTTCACTATGGATATGAATTTTGTTTGTGTTTGTAGAATTATTAAAAAAATATACCCCCCACCTATCTTTTGAACGGCTACAATTATATTAATAAAATTTGGAGGGTGAAAATAAAGTGTTGTAAACTTCTCTACGAATGGTAACAGGTGACGTAATAGTAATAGATGACGTCACGGTGCCACTCTGGTCAATAATTTTAAATAGGACCTTATGGCAAGTGATATCTCGTTTGAAAGGCATTGACATTGGCTACATAGCCATATTAATTTTGTTTGGGTTTAAACTAATTTTGACGGATAAATTTATTAATACCAAAATTATCGAAATTATTTTTTTTCAATTTAATTAATCAAATATCAACAATGGATTCTTATAGCAAGTGTTCGAAATGGAATTCTAAGAGGACTGAATTGTTGTATAATAGTCGAATACCGTTGTTTTAAGGACTTTTTATGTCTATTAGGCCTTTTGTTGCGATAATTTTGTTTTTTAAAGAAAATTGTTGTATCAAATGGTTCTATAGTGACTTTTACAATATATGCTATATCGCATTATACGATCATTTCTTTTGAAAAGATATAATACCTTATAAGCAAGTTCATACAATATAATTTTTATAAGACTTTTATACCTTTTGTATAAGATATATAAAATATAATTTGGTTCTGATATTCTTCACTAAAAAATGAAATGCTAGATGACAAAATGTTTCCATTGTGCTCGAAATAACATCATTATAAAAAAATATATTGCATTATACAACCATTTTGTAAGACCTTCATAGTGCCGCTTCAATCCAAATTTATAGATGTGACTACATGACACACTATTAAATCATTTTATAGTAGCTGTATAAATGATTATAAAACAGTCGATCAAGATTTGTATAAATGTGTATTAAACAGCCATATAAGAGTTGTATAAACTTTTAATAGAACTGTTATACAACCAAACAGTTGTATAAAAATGGGCCCTTTTTAGATTTAATGGTTTTGTAGACAGAATTTCAGTATCCTACAAGATATATCTTGTAGCTATTTATACAACTTTTATAGAATTTAAATTGATACTTGGGAACCCAAACGTATGAATGGTGTTTTTTGTTATATTTTTTTGTTAGGTAGGCGAAAAACTGTTGTGTAGAAAACGCTTTAGTCCTTAGCTATCAGCTTTCTAATAGCTATCTAATATACTATTTAAATACTCAATAAGGGAACTGTAATAATAGGTACTGTGTAGAACAACCATATTGTTGAAACCAAAATATACCCTGCTAATTGAAAAATTGTATTTATAGCCAACGTAGGAGACATGTCAATATCTCCAATAGTAGGAATTCTCATAGGAGCAACTTTTACAATGATTATTGTCATTTTGATTATTATTATAAGAATAAGAAGATCTCAAAATAATTCGAGAAGTGGAATTCATGAGCAGAAAGTGTCAGGTGTAGTCGCCCACCAGCAGAATACTGTATCTTCAACAAAACCTCTTCTAAGAAGTGTATCTCCAAGGGATATAGACGAAAGAGATCCGGACGTTATTCCAGCAAAATTTGGTACGGTTATTTGTTGTATTATTTATACAGGGTGCCCCACGACGAGTTAAAACTATCTGTATAATACGGCGAAATACTTATAGTAAAATCATGAAAATTTGTACGTTTGGGTTTTCGAATACGATCTTTTTAACTAAAATATTTTCGAAGATGGCAGACTTCCGGTTCTACCGGAAGTCGACTGTAACTTAAAATTTACAGAAAACATTTAATATCTGGATAATGGTACGGTTTAGGTAAAGGAAAGTATACATGAATTTGCCTTATTTTTTACCCCTGAATGCATTAAAATGGGAAAAACCGGGTGGTTCTATTCAAGAAAATAAAGAAATTTGATATTTATGAAGTTAAACTTTGAACACTTTTTATACACACCCTGTATAAAATGAAAAATGTTTCAACATAGATTCGAATAGGTCTGACCTTGCTAAAAGCAACCGAACAGGAACCATTTTCATATCTTCAAGGGTAACTTTTTAATAAAAATAATTTGTAAGAGTCTGCAACCGTCAAATTTTTTACAAAATTAATAACTTAAAAAATATGCATTTTTCGAAAAAAGTTTTCAGACAAAAGTATACTAAAATTTTACGTAGATTTCAAAAATGTATTAATATACAGGGTGCTCAGTTTAAAATAACCGAGTTACAGTCGACTTCCGGTAGAACCGCCATATACAGATAGTTTTAACTCATCGTGGGACACCCTGTATATTATCAGTTATAGCAATAGACGACTCCATACAATAAAATTTTCTTTTGAAATTTAAAACATATTTGTCTGGCAGGATCCCCTGAGGGTGAAAGTGACAGACAAGTCGGATCTTTAAGCGGTCCCCAAGCTCCACCGTCCACCAGAAACATCTCAAACGTGCAGAATTACGCTCAGTCGAATGTCCCTTCTCCTCAGTGGATTAGTCCAGTGGCTAACGAACAGGTAAACATATATTTGTACGAAGAAAAATTATTTTTTGTTATATAATTTTGTAAATTTTTCAGTACCATCAATACAATAACCCAGTAGCTATGGTGAGCGGTACATTTCCAAGAGAATCTAGACCGAAAGATCTTCGATTGGGAAATGGAAGTCAAACCCTTCATGCTGGCGTTACGGACTTGGAGTTAAATGGTATGGCTATTAAAGAAAGACTGATGGCGAACCGTCTACCAGAAAGTTGTGTCTAAATTTATATTTTTTATTAAAAAAGTAGTATTTTGCGAATACTGGTTGGCTTACCGTCCACGTCTAGACGTATGTATAAATATGGATATTTTTGATAATTTTTGAAAAAGCAACTCATTTTTTTCCATAGAAATCCCATAAAAAATGATTTTTCATTAGTGAAATTCGAAAAAAAAAAAAAAGTATTACAACCCTAAGAAACTTTTTATAAACATTTTCGTAATCTAAGGGGTCGAATTGATAGATTTTTATATACAGTGTTACCCATTTTGTTTGGAAGCACCCCCGTAAAAATCCGCATTTTTCAACCGATTTTGTTTTAATTTTTTTTGTTAGATTCAGTATCAAAAACAGTATTTTGGTACAAATTTTCATAGCCTAACTACTATTTCCAAGGCCCTTGTTAATTTTTCTTTGCCAAAAAAGACAAAAGTAAATTGGGTACCACTGGATTCAGAATCATCACAAACATTCTACTCACGATACTTTGTATAAGAGAGGATGCGAAAGAGAGAGATACGGAAATTAAAAAACAAAAAAACAAGTGTAAGAATGCGGGTTAGTTAATACTGCACCAGATAGAATCCCCCTTAGACTGCATTTTGTTTTAGAAGATATTTTCATTAAAAACTCTACTAAAATCTTACATAAATTTAACTTTTTACCACATAAAATATGTCATTGCTTATTCCTTTGGTGATAAAAAGGCGTTATTTTGTTTTAAGGTTTTTCAGCAGTTACAGGCATTAAAGAAAAAACTAAGTTTTCTTTTCAGGAAAACTAAAGCAGACTGACAAATAAAACACTAAACAGGAAGTAGATTAAAGGCAATTAAATTCTTAATTGGTTTAAAGTTTCACCTCATCTTCTTAAGTTCCAAAAAGTTTTTAGTGCATTCTAAACTTTTTTCCAAAGAAGTTTTCGAATGTTTTTTATTATGCTCTCTTTTACTTCCCCAAAGTCTGGCAATCAAGGGAAACACTACTTAAAACGCCAGTAACGAAGTTTTACTTAAAAAGCGGAAAACTAGAAACTTGGTTTTAAATTCATTGTCCTTATCGTCTACACGTATAGTGGTATAGGTGATTTGCGCTTGGTGTGAAAATCATTGAGTTTAGTCGGTGAACCGCATCTACAGGGTGGTCCTTAAGTAATTGTATATAGAGGTACAGTACAATGTTCACACAAAATATTGCGATTCAAACCAACTAGCCTCAATAAAATGTTGATATTAAGAGGGATACAAATTGAACAGGGAGGAGGTTCTACTAAAGAAAAGAGATGCTGAGGGACCCCGCTATAAAAAAATAAAAAATAATCTTGTTAAATTAGCTGAACAAAAAGAAAAGGAGCGACTTAAATATTTAAAAGAGAAAGAAAAGGTAACCAAAAACCTAATTTCAGAAAAGACATCACGAGAACAAAGAAAAGCGCGTAAGAACTGGAGAACCTATTCAGCTAAACATTATACGAAAAATATTTCAACACAAAAAGCAATAAATGATTTCATAAGGAAAAATATGCCATAAGTTTCAGGCGTTGTAATTATAAATGATAGACCATTGCAACTAATACAGAATGGAACACCTAGAAGAATTGAGGCAAAGAAGCGGTCTTTAAGGCAACGACGAAACCGAAATTTGGAAATTAAGAAAAACGATGATAAGATAGCAAAACTCAAAGCACAACTGAATGAATACAAGAAGAGGATTTGTTGTTTGAAGAAGTCAGAAGCACTTTCATCCACTTCTCAAACTAGTAGAACAAGTTGGAAATTAGAATACACGAGCAGAAGTAGCAAATGAAGCTGTATTTGGTGAAATAATAGAAAAACAAATTACTAAAAACTTAGGGAAATTGGAAAGATATTTAATAAAAAATAGTTCATACAAATCTGTCTATTTTCTATAAAGCTTCAGTTCCCTGAAATCGTTCCCAGTCCCCTGTCCAAATCTTTATGAAAAATGTCCATAAAATCATAAATAAATAATTTTTGACTGGCCACTTCTGTACCGTTAATAAAGCATCCTAAGTCATATCATAGGCTAGTTACAACTTATAAAATTAATTAAGAAGTATATGGACAGAAGCCCCGTCAAATAATTCCTATTTTTGTAGAACTACCCATACATATTTCTCATGTTAACTTTCACTATATCCCCATACTGCTTATCTTAATTACTAAAAAAAATAATTATCGTACACACTACATTTTTAAAACGTAATTTCAATAAATAATAATCATGTAGTTAATCACTAAAATGATATTATCTCTAAAACCGTTAAGATTTGGGGATACTAACAAATATACCTTTTTTTGTTGTAATGATGTTGCTTTAATTATTTTTCCAAAAAAGTAGCGCTAATGTAAAAGGCAAAAGAGTTTTGAGTACATTTTTGCCGCATACGTCGCCTATGTGGCGCCCTCTACAAAATACATGGAAATAGGTACAAAATTAGGATTTCTAATATCCAAGAACCCCCAACCTCAAATTTGTACAATTACTTAAGGACCACCCTGTATAAACGGAGAAATACATCGAGTCCTTTTTTCTTTTTTGAAACAAAAAGGTACCAAGTACATTTAGACACGTCATAAATAAATATTAATCGAAATTTAAACCCCTGGAATTGGTGGTATATTTTAATATACATTTATTAACCAGCTTTTTTAATGTTTTTGTGCAATTACTAGATCCTAAATACAGATTTTATTTTCCTTTGTGATTATAGAATACTTTTTTTTCAAAAGATATTTTGTCTTATTTTTTGTAGATGGAAAAGTAAGGGAATTATTTTTGAACACGAGAGTTCGAACCCTGTGTTCTAGATTGAGAACGTTAAGCCACTTAATATATTCGAAGTTTAGAAAGAAAAAGTAACAGAAAACAAAAAGATATAATACTTATGCTTTTTTGAATTTATCAAAGTATCCAATACCGTACACCGAATTTGTAATGCGAAATGTTAGACTGAAACTGTTGAAATATGTAAATAATTAATATTAACAATAATAAAAGCTTATTCTTCTGGAACAACCATATAATTCTATTTCAGGACAATCTTTGAGTGTTTTGAGAAAGAAGAAATAAAGGTTTATGTGGATGTATGTCTTAAAATATGTTAAGTTAAGTGAACTAAACAACCTTGATACAATTTTCCTCTAATTTTGTTTGTTTGTGAGATACAGTGTAATGTATATCTTCTCCAGAGGATAGGAAAACAAATTTAAAATTTTTTGCAGGTTATAGTCTTTCCAAAACACTCTCCTCTCATATGCTGCCTCAGTATCCTCCAATCCTCTCAATCCTGTTCACTCGATTTTCATTTCAACGACTAATCCCCCTACTAGCCCACGAACAATTATAAAATCTATCCTCCAAATACTCACTCCTTTACTCAAAGATACCGACCTTTCTCTGACCTCCCCGCTCCCTCTACCTTCTTCTCCACCTTGGACCAAAAAAGATGCTACCACTAATAATGACCCAACACACATTGTCCAACGCGCAACCGACCTAAAGATCCACTTCACAAAAACGTTACACAAGATCCTTGGCGACACTTCATGTTATCCATCCATCCACTTCTCCTCTCTCCCTTAACTTCTTAACCCGGAGAGAGGCTACTATAATCAGAAGAATCCGAATCAGTCCAGTCATACCAAACTCTCACACGGATATCTGATGTCTTCAGGAACTTCACTGCCCTACCGAAATCATGAAAGTCTTACAGTTCCTGAAAGCTACTAAACTATACTGTAAAATCTAATTTAAATATTTGTAATAATTATGTAAATATCTGTATTTATTTTTTCTGTGCCAATGACCAGCGCTGTCGTGGCACGTTAAAAAAAACACAATTAAATTATTCTAATAAGCATATGGCGTGGTAAAAAGTAAAAACTTTCATTGTTCTATACTATATTTTTAACACCCAGTATAATTTCTTACTAAATTTTCCACATAAAAGATACTTCTTATTGAACTTCATTTTTAAAATTTTCACTTTTTCCAATGATATCAGCCTGTATCTCATACACTAGCAGTATTGGAAAAAAATTGTATTTAGGTTTTTTCACCTTATGTTCGGGACACCCTGTATAACATACATATCTGGATTCATAATATGACGCATATCAGTTTTTATTATCAGTACTTTACAAAAGATACAGGTAACTGCCATAAAAACAGACAAAATCAATTATTAGACCAGTGTAGATTGCCCAAAATCAAAATGGAAAAGGGACAAAATTAATAACAGAAAACGATTGATAAGGAAGGAAAGAAGCTGCCAACAGGAACACAGAAACCAAAAATTCAATTCAAAAATGTTGTATGGCAATGTTGAAGGTAGGTATCAAAAAGATCTAAACCTTTTGAGTATATTATTTAGCAAAATGTTGGGTAACTTATTTCTTACATTCAGACGACTAATTGCCCTCGCATATTAAAATCCGAATATTACAATTTATATTTGTGAAAAAAAAAAACAACTATTAAAAGAAGTTTTTATGTATGTACATTCAATAATAATAATAATGTAATTTGTAAATGTTGTATGATATTTGTACATAAAATAATTGTAGGTATTGTAAATTTCTGTGCATATCTGTATCATCATATCCCATTGATTTGGATATAACTATGTATCTTAAAGGTAAAGAATAAGTGAAATTGTTATTTTTTAACGACTTAGATGTCTGCACTTGTTGTACCTATGTATATGACATTTTGATCTTTAATAACGATTTGATCTTTAACATCTAAAACCGAAAAATCCTCAAATTAATCAGACAAGAGATAGATGAGAATTTGGAAGGAATTTCTATGGTAGAGTAACATTTTCAAGGTACACAAAACTACTACATCATTTGAAATGACATACCAATTATTTTTTAACCAATATTTTAAAATTCACCCCCTTTTTAAAGCTTGTTTAACTAATATTTTCATTTTCTTCACTGAAGATGCTTTAAAAAATATACCTATGTCACGACTGTTAAACTATTAAAACAATTTTAAAATTCTGTTAA
The DNA here is from genome assembly GCA_910591675.1 of Galerucella calmariensis. Lineage (NCBI taxonomy): Eukaryota > Metazoa > Arthropoda > Insecta > Coleoptera > Chrysomelidae > Galerucella > Galerucella calmariensis. The sequence continues at coordinate 701,679 of CAJUYG010000022.1, read as the reverse complement.
ATTTTGGTGGAACATTTTGATAAGCACTTTATTTCGAATGTACTCTGTATATTATTATCTTACCTACGCTGGAGCTTCTTAAATTCATTATAAAACAAAATTATTCCGAGACTAACGCTATTTTTTTAAATCATTTGTAAGAGTGTAATGTTTTTCTTATTTATTTGAACTGTTTTTACCGTGGGATCAAATTATACGCTCACTATAGCTAATTACTATTGATTTATTGAAGAAACGCTTACACACAATAATAAACTTAATTTATATACACACTACTTAATGTCTACTAATTTATTTACACTCGGTATAATAATTGTCCTAATTTATCTTCAACACTATTTATATACACTATCTGTTCACTCTCTGTATACTGAACAACTCCCTGACCCACTCGAAAACCCGCGTATATATAGTCCTCCGAAACCCTAGAACTTTCTTGAATTTACCGCCTTCTACGCTTCGAGAACCGTCTGGAATATTACCTGTTAGAGAACCTTTCTAGAAAGGTCGTATTCGCCAAAATTTGCGACAGGACCGGCTTCTGAATCACTGAGTCCGTAACAAAGGTATCTCAAAACTAAAGTAGATAAAACCTTACTTAAGTAAATCTTGCAACGAGCAAAGCAAGGAAAGGAAAGTAAATTTTAATTATAATGTGATATTTCAGCAAAATAAAGTTGTTTGCTTCTTTGTTGTTTTATTTTTGGGGAGCTCAACATAAAATCGCTCCTATAGTGCTCTCTATCACTGCAAAATCAGTTCCATCTACACCACTTGCTCGATATGTACAATAAAAATAAGTAAAGGATAGTTTATGTTTTTCGTAACACATCCAGTTTATTACAATCATTATTAAAGATCGAAATGATACATTTAAAATACAAAATTAGTCGTATATAATTAATAATTATTGTGATATTTTTCGTAGGCTAAACATGTTTAGCGTTAATAGATATGAATAAATGTATATGATCTGGTAAATTGTATTTTTTTTA
>CAJUYG010000022.1:659115-685221 GCA_910591675.1 Galerucella calmariensis | reverse complement strand
CGAAATACACCTTGAGAAATAAGCAAAACAAGCTGAGGAAAAACTCTTTGGATTCATCACCAGTGAAATCTAAAAAGCAATGGAAAAATTTATACAAACATTTTAATTTTTAGTTTAATAATAATAATTATATTATAGGTAATCTAAATTGGGTTTAAAAAAAAGTATAGTTTCACATATCGAAAACATTTTGTTAAAATTCTCCACCATCATTCTTCACTCGACAAACAAATTATATTTAACAATTTAAAAATCCCTGCTTTTATAAATAAAATGTATGTAGAACAATCTAACAAATATTATAATAACATTAAAAATATATCTAGATATTGTCATTACCTGAATTACAATAAAACTATGCATGTTCACTATTCAAATCACCTACACGATACAATAAACGAATCTCTTAGTTCATTTAAAAACATTAACCGAGTTTTTTTAGTAGACAAAAAACACCGGTTTGTTTTCAGGTATCTGGATTCTTATTGGCGCTAAATACGAGTGAGTCAATGCAGAGTCGATGTATCGAGAGGTATTTAGTCGACAAATAGATGATTTAATTTATTGCAATCGAATTTCGAATATACGAGGAGTGTTCAAAAGTATTTCGATTTTATACGAGGATGGAATGGAACGTTTTAATTATTTAAAAAAAGAATTTTCATTAATTTTTGTTTGAGAGGGTTTTAATATGATAATAATATATTTATTGCTTCTAATAACTTGCTTATAGCTAGTTACAGTGTGGTACAGCCAAATGGAATAAATTCGAAAACGAATAAATGGGGAATACGCTCTAAATAAAAATTATATAGAGTGTGTCATGTGACAGTGACCAAATAAAAAAATTCAGAGAAAATAAATGATGGCAATGTTAAATAACAACATGATCCAATTAGAAGATGTTTTGTTTTCTGATAAACATTACTCTTCACGGTCATGTTAATCGTCAACATTGGTCTTATGAGAATCCTCACTGGATGAAGGAAGATACGCAATATCCTGACAAAGTTAATGTTGGGGCAGGAATTGTTGAATGAAGGTAAATATATAGAACTGCTCCAAAATAATGTCGTGCCAACTTTGACAAGCTTATATCCTGATCCAGCAAACACGCAATTTTGGTAAACATTGAGGTGTTTCCTACTTAAGACACACTGTATATACATTTGTTGTTTACTAGAATACAAACTAAGCGTTTTCATGGAATGTTAAGGTTTTAATAAACCTCTTGTATTTAATTTAGTTCAATTTCGCCCACTTTCGTCCGGTCTAATCTTAAAAAAGAAAACTAGGTATTTGTAACATTTCTGCTGTCTAAACAAATTATCTCGTTCGTTCTACGACATATAGTTGGTTATGTTTAGTGGAAAAGATTTGAATAAAATAAGTAAGTTGAGTATATTATAGTTCTCTCTAACTATCAAATAAAGAACTTTGTCTTGATCTCAATTCTTCAGGCTATTTGAAAATGACTGAAAATATAAATTTTGTATAGACTAAATTATGGTTTAATACTATTTTGAAGGGTTTTTAGCAAATTGAAAGTAAAAAGAATAAAAAGATTTAGTCAGATATTTGTGTTATAAAATTAGTCCAGTAACAACACCTGAAAATATCGACAGCTCCTGAAAAGTCGCTGAAGACTTCACTTTGGGCTTAAATTGTAGGTCACGGCAGGTGTTTTAAACCAGAAAAAACGCGATTGAGTTTACAGGGGGGGGGAAATGGCCTCCTAAGCCCTGGAAAACGGTTTTCTCGCTAATATCTGGCCCAATATGCGAATTAGAGAATTTTTCTTCAAATAAAAAATGAAGATCGTCTTATTGGAACTTTAGTTCTTTACGTCAGGTTATGTTTAAGCGACCGGGGGTCACGACGCAAAAGATCTGACCGTTACGTTACGTTAAGTTATGTTACGTTGTTTCGTTATGTGCCTTGCTTGCGTGCGTGTGCTCTCTCCTGAGTCTCTCTCTCGTTTACGAAGCAGCGATTCATATGCTTCGGCCGGGAATCGAACCCGGGCCGCCCGCGTGGAAGTCGAGCATTCTACCACTGAACCACCGATGCTACATTAAAATTCTATGCAAAGCTGGTATTCGCAGGGCTGGTGATCTACTTGAATTTGTTCGGATAAATTTTTACTATTATTGCCATAATTTTTTTTGCGCGATTGATCTTTTTTGTTTATTTACAACATCGGTTGTCAGGACGGTAGGTTGTGTTTACTGGTTTCTAAGTTTAACACGTCGGTAAGTGATTTACTTACCGTTCAGACGTCGAAAAGTAATAAATAGCATAAAGACAATTTCACCAAAATGCAAAATATATTTTGAACTGATCGAGAAGTATAAATGTCACTTTTGACATTTCGTTCATTTCGAAGAAATTTAAATTATTTTACTCGGAATTTATTTCAATACGATCGCGCAAAAAATGGTATAAGCATCTCGAAAGTTAAGGGTAATTACAACGTTCGCATGTAGATTCCTCTCGTAAAATTGGACAAAATTATATGAGAATTAAGGTGTCTAGCACATTTACTTTTCGAAATACAGGGTGTTGAAATTTTGAAAACTTGAATGTTTTAATTCGATAACTTTAAAATGGATGGATAAATTTATTTGACATTTGGCAGGTTGTTTTTAAATGTAAAAGGGCATATTTTGATAGAAATGGTAGTTTGTGCAACTAGTGTGGATATGATGGCGAAGTTTGAGTACGACGCCGTAGGCGGAGTGCTCAATCGTTCAAGTGCGATATGGACAATCCACACGAGTCGAACAGCATATTTTTTCTACGACCCACTTAAGAAAAAATTTATTAATTAGAAAATACAAATTTTTATAAACTGTAATATAACTTCAAATTGAAAATTTAACAATTAAATTTTATGTTTCCACTAATTTTTGTGTGGTAAACGTACAGTTCTTGAATGTCCAATTTGTATAATGCTACGGTTTCCCTTTTTAACCCAGTCCCAACAACTCATCATTGAAGGAAAATTTTCACCTTCTAGAGTAGGTATTACAAAAAAAATATTATTCACAGAAAGTTTTCATTTCAATTTTTTTCTTTAATGTACGCGAAATTTTTTGGTGAAGTGGTAAAATGTGATAGCTTTACAAATATTCAAAAAAAACCTTGCTAAAACTTGACAGAAATAACCAGCGCTGACCCAATACATTTCGGGCAATGGATATTTTCAAGACCTCTTGTCGAAACAAAAGCTCGCTCTGCTGGCGTGGACACGTCATCAAACTCTAGGATCGCCATGATTGTAAACCCTGATTATAAATTGAGGATGAGAGATTTATATTTTGCGTTCAAGTACTCTCGGATATATGGTGTCGATATCATAAATCTATAGGTATATATATATATATATATAACAATCGGATATGTCAGAAACATTATTTTTATATACTTGGTTATTGGAAGTTAGATTACCAAAAATATTGTTGATATTTTATAGTAAGATTGATTTTTTACATTTACAAATTGTAAAACTCTTGTTTTCATTTTAATTTCTATAAATAAGGCACCCTGTATGAGTTTAGCCACTTGTGTAATCAGTTCCAAAATGGTGTGGGAATTCCTTGACAAATTCAATGAACTAGGCGAAAACAAAATGACAGTCACGTAGATATTTTTATGACACCCTTGTCATTTATTTTTTATCCATTATGATTAAAAAAAAATAAATGACCGTCATTTAAATATATGACAGTACCTAATAAACACTGACCGTCATTAAACTATATTACAGTCATACATTCAAATAAATCTGTTTTGGAGTTGCATGATGGCTTTACTTATAATACTTATATAAATATAATATCCTACATTTAAGGCAAAGCAATTAAAATAATGATAAATGACCTTAAATGACAAATATGACGTATAAATGACTTGTCACGAGTCACGTAATTAAATGACCGTCATTTTACATCCCTATGCACACCGTTCAAACTGCTTTCAATGGACAAAACTTATCAGATGATGTGTCTCTTTATTTTTAAATGTGTATCATTAATTTTTTTCCAGTGTTGACGGCACACATTACTATCCTTTGCTGTTGCATCTTTCGCCGTTAAAAAAAAGAGAGTATGTCGAGTAAGCAGAGCCTCAGCAATCCTCGAGGCAACCTTGATCTTTCGCTGACCACCACCGACGGAAGAGAGACATGGGGCAAGAAAGTGGACTTCTTGCTGTCGGTCATCGGTTTCGCAGTAGATCTGGCAAATGTTTGGAGATTTCCTTATTTGTGTTACAAAAATGGAGGCGGTAAGTTTGCTTAAACTGATTTTTTTACACAAAAAATTTAATCTAAATTTTAATATACAATATGTCCCCCTAAGTTGAAATCATATGGAAAATTTTTTTATTATTAATTTCAGGAAGAAAAGTTATTCTGCATAAAAAGTTTTGCATCATCTAAAATATATCTATAAATACAGTCATCGAATATCAAATTTTTCAGTCGTATACAAGGTTTGTCAAAAAATATGAGTTTTACTCAAGAGTAAAGTACCTTTAAATTTGACAATATCAAAAAATTTTACTAAAAAAAGTTGGATATGTCAAAGAATTAGTACGAGTTGAAATCAAATTTGTTTTTCTCTAACATTAATAAGATATTAATTTTATAACTGTTTGAATGTACTTTATTATTTGCAAAATAAATGAATTTGCACTTATTCCGCGTTTTAAATGCAAAAAATATTAAAAAACATGGAAAACCTAAAAGATAATTATGTGTTTCGTAATCACAAGAGATAAAATATGTTCATTCAAAATAAAAACATTAGTTAAAAATAAAATAATCTGAAGCTCTAATTTAAATGAATGTAATTCCATATTTAATAGTAAATTTCAATTTTGTTCAACTTTTTTTAGTACATTTTTCTTAGAGGGACATATTGTATATACACGGATCTGTTACTTTTATTACTAAATCATTAAGGTCATATGCCGGTCAACGAAATTCTCTTCACCTAAATCTCAACGAAAAAAGCCCTCAGGATACATCACCATCTTCCGTTATTCCAAAAAATGATCTTAAAGGCATATAATTCACGAGATTGAATTAATATAAAGCTCCTAAAGCTCCGAGAAAGCAGTAAAGAGCTTTCGTAATGTCCGGTTGTCAACTGCCTTTAGAGCGCTCATTGCCCTTAAGCTTATTTTCTAATTTCCTGGTGTTTACTGAATTATTTAATACTCAATATTTATATATAGGTATATTTTTGAGGTTTCTTGTGTAATTTGTACATTTATCTCGAATTATTCTTTAAATTTTCGAGATTCCAAAACTGTGTTTTATACAGATCGCCACATTAATGCAAAATTTTCCTCAAAAACAGCTCAAATTTTCATTTTTTGAAAAAAGAAATTCGTAGAAGGGCTAATAAGTTGTACAAGGAACTCTGGACTGAGGAAGCATCTGCACAGATAAACTGGGTAGAAGACACGAAGCTTCTGGAACGGAAGTGGGTAGATAACATGGGTTATGGTACAAAGATTCAGTTCAAGTGCCTGAGCTGTTGACCCAACCCAAACGTATAAATGAATGAAATGGTAGAAGGGCTTTTATGTTGCATGAACAGCTGACTATTTATAGTAATATTAATCTTAAATAAGTTTTAGTTTAGTTGATGTTGCACTTCAACTTCAACTACCAATATTGATTGAACTCAACAATACGTAAACTTGATATCAGTATGTGAATGTTGGCCAAATAATTGCAATACATGTTCGATATTTGTCGATATGGAATTCGTCTAATGGCATTTAATGCAGAAATAACTAAGTTACGACAAACATTATACCTATATACTACGAGGACAAATCATAAATTTCTTCAATCAAAATTATTTCAAAATAAATTTTAAATTTTATAATACAGTCGATATGACCTAAGGCTTACTTTATTCAATATAATTTAAAATCAATTTTTTCTCTATGGGGTTATACAGAGCTATTCAAAAGTTCCCTCGCCCCCTCGTATCTTTTGAACGGCTACACTTACATTAATAAAATTTGGAGCGTGCCTTTCTGGCAGTAATACATCCTACTAGTAAACTCTTGTCGTACTCGTTCAAATGTGTCAGCTGAAATTGCATTGCATTCGTCAATAATTATTTCTTTCAAAACGCCAATGCTATCTGGTGCCGTAGTATAAACCTTGGATTTCAAGTACCCACATGGAAAAAAATCTAATGGTGTCAGATCTGGTGACCGAGGAGGCCATTCTATAGGACCTCGCCGGCCGATCCATCGACCTCGATATTCTTCATCCAGGTAACTTCTTACTGCACCATAATAATGTGCAGGAGCACCATCTTGTTGAAATGTTATTCCCAGATGGCCGAATTCACCTGGATTATCTTCCAGAATTTCAAGAATTAACGGCTCAATTGCATTTTGTAACATCTCCAGATAGATACACTTCACCGCTTAAATTTGAATTTAGGAAGACAGGACCAACTATGTGGTTTCCCAAAATACCTGCCCAAACATTGACTTTTTCTGAAAATTGGGTATATTGTTCACGAAAGGTGTGAGGTTTTGTGTCACTCCAATACCTTACATTTTGTGTATTCACATTTCCATTGAGGCAAAAAGTACTTCCGTCACTAAAACAAATTGTTTTTGTGTAATGTGAGTTTTGACTAATTTTATTTGTCATACATTCACAGAATTCGAGTCTTCTGTCGGAGTCGTCATCCGAAAGGTGGTGCACCATTTTTAACTTGTATGGATGAAATTTATTTTCAGCCAACACTCTCTGTACTGTACTTTCACTTACTTCACAGATAGACGCAACTTTAGTTGAAGAGGAAGTAGGGTTTACTACCATTTCAGCAACTATATAAATTTTTTTATCATCACTAAATGTTGGTCGACCAGATCGTTTGGCATCTTGAACACTACCTGTTGCTTCAAACTTGTGAAGAAGCTCCATCAAATAAGTTCTCGAGATAGGGCGATCTGGGTATCTCTCAATAAATAAACCTTCCGCTTCATGGAGATTCTTTCTAGATTCACCAATTATTAAGATAGCTGCTACTTTGTCGGCTTGAGTACGTACCAATTTGCCTATGTAAACTCTTAGTCTCGTTAAACAATAATAAAATTAAATATTTAAGCTATTTAGAAAAACTTTGCAAAGCAACAAATACTATTAAATTAAATACGTCAATTTTGTTGAAAATTTTTTGACAGTTCCTAGAACTAATCAAATTTCCTCATTTTTGATCATATGAACAATTTCACCCAATCATGTCAACATTACACTGAAAACAGACCTTGGGGCTGTTTTCACACGTTGCTATGGATGCATATTGATTTATTTCGACTTTGAAGTTTCAAATATTTAATATTTCGAAATGTCACATTTAACTTTTCTAATTGTTCCTTTGTTAATTGCACCTTTAGATAAATTGTTTAAGATCTGTTCTTTTTCTATAATAAGCAAAAAATTTTCTATCCGAATAACCCTCGGACATTGATAAATGCTCAAAAATTTTATGACAACTTTCTCAAGCTTGTTGCTTATAGGCAACAGACCTCCGCCTACGGCGTCGGTCTGTTTCCAAGCAACAAGCTTTCGACATCTGTCATAAAATTTTTTCGAACAATTATCAATGCCCTTGGGTTATTACTACTGACAACTAACCAGAGGCGGACTGAAAAATCTTCAATATTTAAATGTGAAATAATAATTTTGTTATTTATTTAATTTATCCGTCAAAATTAGTTTAAACCCAAACAAAATTAATATGGCTATGTAGCCAATGTCAATGTCTTTAAAACGAGATATCACTTACCATAAGGTCCTATTTAAAATTATTGGCCAGAGTGGCACTGTGACGTCATCTATTACTATTACCTCACCTGTTACCATTCGTAGAGAAGTTTACAACACTTTATTTCGACCCTCCAAATTTGATTAATGTAAGTGAAGCCGGTCAAAAGATACGTGGGGGGGAGGGGACTTTTGAATAGCACTATAGATATAGTCAAAAGCGCTCTTATCGTGCGGTTTCAAAGGTTCATAGCAGTAGCAATTTTGGATTTTTGAATAAACCTTTATCTTTATCGGTATCAAGTTCCTCCCGTACGTTCTTACATTCGTAAAAGCTCTAGAGAAGATCCTATAATAGCTTGAAAGCTTGCCTAATTTTCGATATAAAATAATTATTGACAAGAAAATATCAGTACTCAAGTCTATAATAATTCCGGAGTTGGAACATAATGCGATTACTGGGATAAAAGAGATACTAAGGGGATTGAAATATCGTGATATCGGAAAATTTATTCAATTTACATATTTCTTTTTCCCTTTTGTCTATAAGAGGATGAAAATAAAAAGGCCGGTAAGTAGTTATTAGGTATAAGAAATTGAACTGAGAGGAGCTGAGGGGATTTTAGTCGCCAAGAGACATTATTGAAAGATAATATATCGGGTTATTTTTCAGTATGATCTTCTAAATGCTTTTTTAGGATGAATGGTTCAATTTTAGTTATTTACCTGTAATAGACCAGATGATAAGGGTAACAACTATAAGTAATTAGCAATATTTTTTTCATAAGTACCTTAAAGTAAGTAGATTAATATAAAAAAAAGTTTACCAGTCTATCGAATAACCAAATTCGAAAAAAAAATCAAAAAACTTTTTTTCGAAATTTTTCAATATTTCGTGCTGGGAGGAAGGTAGAGAAAAATAAAAAATACCACCGTGTAGGGGGAGTGATTTGCAGCAAAAAAGGATTCTTGCGTTTCTTTCGTCCGAGTAATGGTTTGTCCGGAAAAAATTCGGTAAACTAAGTATGTGTAGATATAAATTATTGTAATACGGCGTTTTGAAGAGGACGGTGTGGGCTTTAAGATGGCATTTTTTGTCATAGCACATAATCATTTTTAGCAAATATCTCATATATAATATAAATATTATATTCTAATCAAAAACCAAGTATCTCAATAAAATAGCTATTTATGCCATCAGTTACGAAATGCCTAATTTTGTGTAACGCGCGAGATTTTTGCGGAACGAACGAAGTGAGTTTCGCACTAACTCACAAGTTACACAAAATTTCATTTCGTAACGTATTGCATACAAGATTTTTCCAATTTTGAAGAAAGTAATAAAAAAATAAAATTTAATATAATTGATAAAAATTTGGAAAACATAAATTTAGTTTTTTGCTGTTATTTCATGTTAATTGTCAGTTTGACATTTTGTAAAAAAGTCTAGACGGAAGGTTCTTAGCGAGATTGATATATCTTTAGTTTAATTTTTTTTAAATGAGTGATTCAAGTTCTGAAGAGCTACCAAGCGATATTGAAGAGGCAGCAGGTAATGCTCCATTATCAGTAATTCCCAAAAAGTCAAAGGTAGTTTATGAATTGGCATACGAAAATTTGTTACGTGGTTTGATGAGAAGAAAATTAAACATGTTAATGATAAAGTTTTACTTGCATATTTTGAGGGTAAAAAAGATCTAAAAGTTTCCACATTATGGACACTTTACTCAATGTTAAGGTCTGAACTAAATCTGAAAAGGAATATTGATATTAAAAAATATACAAATTTGGTAGCAAATATCAAAAGACAAGCGGACGGGTACAGTGCTAAAAAGTCAAAAGTTTTTAATAAAGAAGATTTTGCCAAATTTTTAGTGGAAGCTGATGACAACGAATACTTAATGGCTAAGGTTGCAATGATAATTGGAATGGCAGGAGCATGCAGAAAAGCAGAATTAACATGTCTTCCAGTTGAAAATGTTATAGACGAAGGAAGCCATTTTCGTGTTGATATCTCACCTTCAAAAACAAAAGTTATACGGCAGTTTGCAATTACCACTGGAGACATTGAAAATACGAATCTTGTTGAAATATTAGGAAAATATATTAAGTTGCGTCCCCAGGTTTTTAAACACAACAGATTTTTTGTAAAATATGCGAATGGAAAATGTACCAGAAATCCTGTGAGAATTAACACATTTAGCAGACTGCCAAAAGTTATTGCACAATTTCTTGGTCTTTCAAATCCTCTTCTATATACTGGCCACTGCTTCAGAAGAAGCTCTGCAACTTTCCTAGCAGACAGTGGCGCTGATATTTTAAAATTAAAGAGGCATGGAGGTTAGAAATCTACCTCCGTTGCGGAGGGATATGTTGAAAATTCCATGAATAATAAAAAACTTATAGCGCAAGAAATATTTGGTGAAACATCTAATGCAATGTGCGCCGCTTCCCAAATAACAGCAAGTTCGAGCAATGGGAAAAATATGTCGACGGGAATTAATTTGAATAATTGCAATAATTGTGTTCTCAATATTTATAATAATTAATTAATTTATAATTTGTTTTTAACTTGTATTATAACAGTTTAATAAATAGAATAATTTTTTTTGTCACTAATTTTGAAATACTTACATTTTGATCGGACGAAAAAAACGCAAGAAACCTTTTTTATTGCAAAACACTTCCCCTACACGGTGGTATTTTTTATTCTTCTCCACCTTCCTCCCAGCGTGAAATATTGAAAAATTCCGAAAAAAAGTTTTTTGCTTTTCATTTTCCAATTTGGGAAATCGATAGACTGGTAAACTTTTTTTTAATATTAACCTACATACATCAAGGTACCTACTTATAAAAAAAATCAGTGGTATTGCTAATTACTTGTACTTTTGGTCTAAAATGACCCATACCGACTGGCCTACCATTTTCTATTATTAACCACTAATAGAGATATTCAACTTCTCAGTGGAAAAAATAATCTTATATACATACAAAGACGACAAGAGCAACAGCGAACTGTCGAAGTGAAACTTAATGGCATTTTAAATTGAATTATGCATCATCATTGAGATGGAAAGAAGCCGCGATTGGCACTTACTCCTTCATTACGTTACGAGAGGGAGCTTGTATAGCTCTTGCTAATAACAGACATATTTTACAGGCGGTGGTACGCTGCTCGGGCATTGGCGAATATAGTCCCTTATAACTTTTACCTTTTCTCCTCTCCTCGCGTCATAGTGGTCAGTAGATCACTTACTTCTCAAGCATAGTTATATAGTGTCTCACCGAAAATTTCCAAAAGAAAAATCCTATTCATTATGCAACCAGCTTTGCAAATAAAATTACTAATTTTAATTTGAATTCACTTTCCCTATCGGATATTAGTGCGAACAAACCGATAGACAGTTCAATTTCATATTGTAGGTGTATCAGTAAATATATAGAAAACAACAACTACCTACCTATTTTCCAGCATTGCCAAATACCTAAATAATGAAAAATATAAAACGAAATATATATTTACCGGTTATAACAGACTTCTTAAAATTTTTAAAAAAACTTATTGTTATTTACTCATACAAACTTCACAATTAAGCACTTTAAAATGTTTAAAATTCACCAGCAACTAACTTTCAACATAACCTGTCATCCCACATCTAGCTGACTTGACGTTTGTATTCAATTTCCAAAGCACTCTCAGAAAAAATATTAACGTCAATAACGTCACGATTAAATAACTAAAATAACTGAGAAAATTAAACAAAAAATAGAAGCATAACAATATTATATGCCCTTCTTGGTTTCTTTCTATAATCTTTTAAGTCGTTTTACAGATAAGGACACAGTTAAATTTTATATATTACTATAGATTATCAACAACTACCTATCATCCAGCATTGTCAAATACCTAAATCATGAAAAATATAAAACTAAATATACCTATATTTACCTGTTAGAACAGACTTCTTAAAATTGTTTAGAAAACTTATTGTTTATTACCCATACAAACTCCACAATTAAACACTTTAAAATTCGCTAGCAAATAAGTTTCAACACGACCTGTCATCACACATATATCTGACTTGACGTTTGTATTCAATTTCCAAAGCACTCTCAGAAAAAACATCAACGTCAATAACGTCACGATTAAATAAATAAATAACTAAAATAACTGAGAATATTAAACAAAAAATAGTAGCATAATAATATTATATGCCCTTCTTGGTTTCTTTCTATAATCTATTAAGTCGTTTTGCAGATAAGGACACAGTTAAATTTTATATATTACTATAGATTATCAACAACTACCTATCTTCCAGCCTTACCAAATACCTAAATCATAAAAAATATAAAACTAAATATATATTTACCTGTTATACCAGACTTCTTGAAATTGTTTAGAAAACTCATTGTTTATTAATCATACAAACTTTACAATTAAACACTTTAAAATTCACCAGCAAATAAGTTTCAACATAACCTGTGTCATCACACATCGAGCTGACTTGACGTTTGTATTCAATTTCCAAAGCCCCCTTAAAAAAAGATTAATATTATGTCCGTCTGGTTTCTTTCTATAGTATATTATGTTTTGCAGATACGGACACAGTTAAATTATTAAGATTATCAATAAAATTCTCTTTTCAGGCGCTTTTTTGGTTCCTTATTGCATTATGCTGGTCATTGGAGGCATACCTCTATTTTATATGGAATTAGCTTTAGGACAGTTCAACAGAAAAGGAGCGATAACTTGTTGGGGCAGATTATGTCCATTATTTAAAGGTAAGTTTTTAATAATCCACCATAATGGAAATATTTTACACGAGAAATGAATCAATAAGTATAATAAAAAATATACTTAAAGGAGTTTCTATAAATTAGGGAACTTAGTATAGGCAACAAAACATACAGCTTAGTGTAGGCAACCAAGCATACAGGCTTATCGAAAAATTGGATTATTATCATTATCCATGGAATTCTATAATTAGTTAAATACCTATGAGTTGCTCAACTTTCACAGATATCCAGACCTACCTACTAGACAGTCTTGGACTGAGATGTGATAATATACAGGCATAACTGCTCCCATGAAACAAAAAAATAACAAGTGTGACAAGAGATATAATAATCTCACGCATGCTGAAAACCAATATGCTGTGCACTTAAAAGTTTTATAGACATTATAATAAATAATTTTTATCACCACTGGTATAAAGGACCTACTGGTTATAGAGTAAAATATTCAAAAAGGAAAAAAAACATTTTTACAGCCTCGTGTAAAGATGTTAAAAAGCCCGAGTAATGGTCATTCGACTGTGGCACATTATACGACTTCCATTTTACAATAATTTCCATGACCTCGATGGTCGACAAAAGTTTAAGAGGTCTTGAATTGCTTTTCCGCACTTTTTTTTGTCGCTCGACGAACTGTGTGTTCTCCCCATGAAATTTGCAAATACGGAGCACTTTATTCCACCGTAATTCAAAGATTTCAGACGTTGAGCCACGGAAAGTTACTCACGGATGAAACGAACGTTCTAAGTGCTGGAAAAATTGTGTACGAGACAGTGGGAGAAATATAAATTATCGTTTTTAAGGATTGTTCGAGCGCTGTCCATGAGATAATCATCAGTAAGAAATAAAACAGGGTGGTACGTTAAAACTATCTGGCTCTAAGTAAGCAGTTGAGTTTTTACTTGAATATTTTCCATTTCTAGCATCTTTTAGGAAGCTTTTAACTTTTACATGTCGTCTGGTAGTATAGTGGCTTAAAATATAAGCTTAGCCCAACCCTAAACCTGTTGTACAAACATGGTTCAGTAGCAGCTCTACTAAACCTATATTTGCAAGTGTTGGTAGAACTTCTTTCGAACTGACGCATGCGTATGAAGTGAATTGGTTAAATAACCTAACTAATGCCATATTTGTTACCTATTAGTTTTACAAGAAATTTCCTCTGATATACAATCTTTCCAACATTCAAAGTGATTCATACGCTCTCTATACACCCGAGGTCTTCTCGGGTGTTGTACGATTCCAAAAAATCCTCATCATCGGTTAAAATATCCATAAATAACTTTGACAAACTTTTAATTTAATATTAAATTAAATACAGGTTATGTTCGCATACAATTCATTCACATTTAAGCCATGGAACATGATAACAATTAATGTTCCGTGCTAAAGCTTACATTAAACCTGCCCTCTTGGAGGCTTTACCAAAGAATACACCTGGTGTATTCTTTGGCTTTACTAAGCTTAAGGTTTAAATGAAGCTCAACCGTAAGCCAACTTTGTACAACAGCAATCTGACGATGAACCTGAGTTCATACTTGAGCTACAATTGTACAACCGGCCCTTAATCTATCACATAATATATATCGTCAATAATTTTCTTATTAAATTATGAAATCAAACAATTTTATTTTGTTAAATCTACATTATATTTAACCTTAAAGTTGTGACGCGTTTCGCTAACACAGTAGCTTTTTCAAACGAATGGAGGTATAATGAGAAAATTTCAATTTATACAGTGCCTTAATACTAAATTATACGGATATTTAACAATAAAATTATAATCTATTTACAAGGAAATGAAATGAATTTGTCTAAATATGGGATTAACTAAAGTATTTAACAAGTTTACCTGGAAACTCATTCACAACATTCCTACAGGAACCTTTCTAGGTAAAAAGGTTTAATAATGGAGAATTGTTCATATTAAGTTGGTCGTAAAGAAGATTATCTGAATATTTGTTTTTATTTATCTCTAGGGCTTCTAAAAGATTTAATTTGAAGGATTTAGGTTCTATATGCAAAATTTCAAAATTTGAATCGAAAGAGTGTTGGTTTGCTAAGAAATGATTTGAATAGTTGGAATCTGATTTTTGGTTGTCATAACTACGTTTGTGTTCTGAAATTCTAGTTTTAAAATTCCTAAAAGTTCTACCTACTTATATAAATTTTATCACAGTCGTCATTACCACATTTTAATATATAAACTCCTGATTTATTTAGTTTTGAAGATTTGGATTTGTTGTTTTTAATGAATTTGGATAAATTGTTGTCGGTTTTGAAGCAAATATTCAAGTCTAAAGTTTCTAAAAATGATTTTATTTTTAAGGATAGTATTCCAAAGTAAGTTAAGCTTTTAAATTGGTTATTTTTGTTTTTATCAGAAGGAAATACTTGTTCTAGAGTATGTTTTCGTATCTTTCTATTTATTATGTTGTCAATTAAATTTGGATGGTAATTATTATTAACCGCTATTTGTTTTATTATATTTAGTTCTTTATTGTAATTTTCAATATTCAATGGAACTGTTAAAAGTCGATGTATCATACTATTGAAAGCTGCTAATTTATGACTGATTGGGTGGACTGAACTATTATGAATTGTAATGCCTGTATATGATGGTTTGTGAAATATAGAAAAGGCATGTCTATTATTTATATTTGAAATTGTAATATCTAGAAAGTTTATGTACTTATTTTGTTCAATTTCTACTGTAAATTTGATATTTTTATGTATTGAGTTAATGTGAGTAATAAAGTTATCTAATTGTCTCGTAATACCAGTGAAGCGAGCTAAAATGTCATCTACATATCGGTGCCAGTAAACAAATTTTTTACCAAGGGGGTGTTTATAAATTATCTTTTCTATATTATCCATGAAAATTTCTGATAATAGGGGACTGAGAGGGTTGCCCATAATCAATAATAATGTAGATTTAACAAAATAAAATTGTTCGATTTCATAATTTACTATGGATCTACATCAAGTAAAGGCCTCATCTATTCAAATTTTCTTATTTTCTGTTTGAATGTAAAATAAGTATTTAATGAGAGCTGCCTCATTATTACGGACGATTTCTGCGTTAACGACGTCGGAAAATAAAATTCTGAACATACTTTAACGGAACAGCGAAAATGAAATTCCAGTCGAAGTATCTTTTGTGGTGAAAAGAGGCTTTCACAATGCGTTTCACCAGCTGTATCCGTTCACAGTTTCCGCAGATTAGCAAAAGTGGATAATTGACAAGAAATTCGTTGGGGATTATCAGGGTCTTTTTTTTAGATTGCTGTACTACAGGTTTAAACGTATTTGTTTTAGAAGGTGTTTAAAGATGTACAAATATTTCGATTTATAAACTGAAAATTATTATTGTAAAAATGTTCTAAACGGGCAATATTTTAATGCAATATGTAGCTGCAACACTGTGGCTGGCGCATCATTGCCAGCAATAACAGTTATATTGACAATATTTTCAGTGTGTCCCGGCCGCATTTAGGCAAAACGTACCACCAGAGGTACCACATATTAACCATTGCTCTAAAATCTGCCGTGCTGATTGGCCCGCGACTAAACGCGGTACGTTTTGTCTAGATAGGGTCGAAAGCAGGTACGGATAGCCCTAACAGCACCTAACCCAATATTGAAATAAATATGTAAAAATCAGAAATATAAAACCAAAAAAAAAACAAGAAAACCTAGGCCCAAACCCGGTTGATCAAAGTGTAACTATGTATAAAAATATCAGAAAATAAGAAATAAAAAACTAAAAAAAACCAAGAAAACCCAGGCCCAAACCGGCGCGCATTCATGTGGAATACAAATCATTAGATACCTTTTCGAGAAGGGGAAGGGAATAAATATGTATAGAAATATCAGTAAATAAGAAATAAAAAACTTAAAAAAAAACAAAAAAACCAAGCACCTAAGCCGGTTTCGAACTTACGACCTCTGAAAAAACAAGCCCAATACCCGACCAACTGCCCTAATCAGCTCACACAATAACAGGCATGAAATGCGTAAATAGATTCTAATACGAGGGCAATCCGTACCTGCTTTCGACCCTATCTAGACAAAACGTACCGCGTTTAGTCGCGGACCAATCAGCACTGCAGATTTTAGAGCAATGGTTAATATGTGGTACGTTTTGCCTAAATGCGTCCCGGCCATATAGCTACTCTTATTTTTCTTTAACTTTGTGTTTAAAACAATATAAGTCGCTGCGACGCGAATGATTTCGTCAGACATTCACGTCAGCCACGTCAGCCATTCACGATTGTGAGCCCGTCTACGAAACAAATTATTTCCATTAATGGGCCATAGTGTTGCAAACAATATTGCCGAGATATACAGGGTGATTAATTACTAATTGGAGATATTTTAACAGTACTTTAAGACTGTTTTATGTATCCATTTCATATTTGGCAGAAAGTGTAGATAGTAATGAAGAACACAACTATTAAATGAACGGATGGATCTAAAACAAATTTTGGTTCTGAAATTATAATCTTAATAAAAGTACCTACAATTTTAATAACATATCGGAAATGTCAGAAAGGAACAGTACCTAAAAACCTTTTATAACAAATGTTCTATGTCACCCCCGTTTACTTCAATAAGCTTATTAATTTTTTGGCTAAATCATCTCCTAACCTTGAGAAATATGTTAGGTTGATTGGCAATAAAATTGAGCGCAGCGTCATGCTTAACTTAAAATATCTCAAAGAAATATTGACTTTATCGTTATGAAAAAAGAGTAAAAAGAGTAAAAAGTATTGGAGAACCTAACCAATATTTCTCGAGATATTTTAAGTAAAGCATGAAGCTGCCCAATTTTATTGCCAATCAACCTAACATATTTCTTAAGGTTATGAGATGATTTAGCCGAAAAATTAATAAGCTTATTGAAATAAACGGGGGTGACATAGAACATTTGTTATAAAAGGTGTGTAGGTACTGTTCGTTTATGATAATTCCGATATGTTATTAAAATTGTAGGTACTTTTATTCAGATTATATTTTCAGAACCACAATTTGTTTCCGATTCATCCGTTCATTTGATAGTTGTGTTCCTCATTGTTGACACGGATTGAAGTTTCATTTGCGTGTTAAATGCAATTCACTGGTCCAAAACATCGACATAGTTATTACACATCAAAATTGGGCAGCTTCATGTTTAACTTAAAAGATCTCGAGAAATATTGACTTTATCATTATGGAAAAGAAGTACTTTATTTACGTAAAAGTAATGAAGAATCGAAAAATTGTGCTAAAATTTCTATTCCACCAGTGGCGTAGAATTAGGGAACGATTAACCTGTCACTTGCCCCTGTCGTACGCCTCTGGTACTAACCAGAAACGTTTGTTTAATATAATTTAGTAAGGTGTACACTGTCTACACCTTCTACCAAATATAAAATGAATACATAAAACAGTCTTAAAGTACTGAGCACAAATAGCTTTTAAATTTTTAAGCAAAACACCCTGTAACTAAGTAAGCACTCACATTTTATTTAGGTGTTTTGGGTTGAATCTTCATAATTTGAAGTCAGGATTCTACTATTACATTATTTCCAATTAGTAATGAATCACCCTGTATATGGCAGAGCTATATGCTACAATTGAAATGTTGTCATGCTGGCTGGGCTATAGTTGCCAATATTGCAGCCACATATTGCACTAAAAATATTGCTCGTTTATCAAAGAAGATGCTTCAGATGGCCAAAAAGTTCAGCTCAAAATTTGAATATTTAAGAAAATGCGGTTTTTCAAAAATTTCATGATACTGCGTTTGATAAACTTAACTTTTTTGCAGGTATTGGATATGCTGTGGTTTTAATAGCTTTTTATGTTGATTTCTACTACAACGTAATAATCGCTTGGGCTTTGAGATTTTTCTTCGCTTCATTCACAGATTTACTACCTTGGACAACATGTGACAATCCTTGGAACACTCCAAATTGTAGACCGGTAAGCACCAGTCGGTTTTATGTGGATTTTTACGCATTTTACATTACTATCGTTGCTGAATTGCAGGGTTATAAAGTTGATACATATTTTTTTCGTTCACAGTTTGAGTTTCCTGCTAGAAACTATTCAGATTTCAATCGGTCTGAGCTGGTTGGAATCGCAGGACCTTCTGATTCACGTTTTGCTTCAGCTGCTTCGGAATATTTTAAGTAAGGAAATTATTTTCCTTAGAAAATATACTTATTGCTATTATTTTTAGTCGAGCTATCCTGGAACTGCACCAAAGTCAAGGTTTGCACGACTTAGGAGCAATAAAATGGGATATCGCTCTGTGCCTTTTAGCGGTATACGTTATTTGTTATTTTTCTTTATGGAAAGGCATATCAACATCTGGAAAGGTCGTTTGGTTCACCGCTTTATTCCCATACGCAGTTTTATTAATTCTTCTAGTAAGAGGAATCACTCTGCCTGGATCTGCTGAAGGAATTGCATATTATTTGAGTCCGAACTTCGAAGCAATCGGATCTGCAGAAGTAAGTAAATTCCTTTTCCACTATAACTTCTTACAGTAACAATATTTTTATTCCCTCAGGTTTGGGTAGACGCAGCAACGCAAGTGTTTTTCTCTTTAGGTCCGGGATTCGGCGTCCTTTTGGCTTACGCGTCATACAACAAATACCACAACAATGTCTACAAGTAAGTAATTGATAATTTTAATGACCTCTAAAGTTCTATGACCGAGGTGATTCATTACTAATTGGAAATTATTTAATAGTAGAATCCTGACTTCAAATTATGAAGATTCAACCCAAAATACCTAAATAAAATGTAGCTGCTCACTTATACACAGGATGTTTTGAAAACTATTTGTGCTCAGTACTTTAAAACTGTTTTATGTATTCTTTTCATATTTGGCAGAGAGTGTAGAAAGTGTACACCCTACTAAATTATATAAATATATATATATATATATATATATATTAAACAAACGTTTCTGGCTACTACCAGAGGCATAGGACAGGGGCAAGTGACAGGTTAGTCGTTCACAAATTTTACGAGACTGGCGGAATAGAAATTTTAGACCGGTGTGAAGTTGGCAACCGAAATGACGGAAATACCCGAAGGAACAGTGCCGTACCGTGATAGGAGATGACAAAAACAATTTGGTATTATCTTGTAAATGGTCCCAAAAAATCGGTAGTTCTTGGCCATTTTGATACCCTTAGACCCTGTCGAAGGAGTTGTCCTTTCTGTATGTGTTGTATCGATTCATTTTCGATTCTTTGAACCATTTATAAGATAATACTCAATTGTTTTTGTTTCCTCCTATAACGGTACGCCACTGTTCCTTCGGGTATTTCCGTCATTTCGGTTGCTAACTTCACACCGGTAAATTTTAGCTCAATTTTTCGATTCCCAATACTTTTTACGTAAATAAAAATATATCGAGAAATATTGACTTTATCGTCATGAAAAAAGAGTACTTTATTAACGTAAAAAGTATTGGAGAATCGAAAAATTGTGCTAAAATTTGTATTTTGCCAGTGGCGTAGAATTTGGGAACGATTAACCTGTCACTTGCCCCTGTCGTACACCTCTGGTAGTAGCCAGAAACGTTTGTTCAATATAATTTAGTGGGGGGTACTGTGTCCACACTTTCTGCCAAATATAAAATGAATACGTAAAACAGTCTTAAAGTACTGAGCACAAATAGCTCTTAAATTTTTAAAACAAAACACCCTGTAACTAAGTAAGCACCTAATTTTTATTTAGGTGTTTTGGGTTAAATCTTCATAATTTGAAGTCAGAATTCTACTATTAAAATATTTCCAATTAGTAATGAATCACCCTGTATAATTTTTTTTAGAGACGCCATACTAACCAGCGTAATCAATTCAGCGACAAGTTTTATAGCAGGGTTCGTAATATTCTCAGTGCTAGGCTACATGGCACACGCAGCTGGAAGACCAATACAAGAAGTGGCAACAGAAGGTCCGGGGCTAGTTTTTATAGTTTATCCAGCGGCTATAGCCACAATGCCTGGAAGTATTTTTTGGGCGCTGATATTCTTTATGATGCTACTCACCTTAGGTTTAGATAGTTCGGTAAGTTCAGAATAAAAAAATAGCATTCAACTGTTTTTAATGAAATTTCTCTCTGTTCCACTCAAATTTGAGTAGGGAGGTTGAGTATAGCCTCACATCACTTGGGCCACATGTGACCCATTGTACATCCTCCCGAGGAGTTGTCCTCCTAGGTCATCGTCGATCCTGTCCTTCTCAGGAAGATGGACAGTTCACTAGGAGACATCTCCTTTATATCGGCAGGTGAAGGCCAAGACTCACCGAACACACACTCTCTTATTGACGATAGTCCAACAGCTAAAGAATCGGCAGTGCGATTTCATTTACTCCTGTCGTGCCCTTTAACCCACCTCAGGATAATATTGTTATCTACCGAGGCATTAGCTAAATCTTGGTGGCACTCTAATACTAGCCCCGATATAACATGTTGTCTGTTCAAGGCTAATAAGGCTTGTCTACTATCAGTGCAGATTGTTTGTTTTTGTCAGAAAATCCTTTCCTGGTTAGCTCTTTTCTGGCAATTGAGATACCAGCCAGTTTTGTTTGAACCACGCTGGTATTGTTTTCCATTCCCCACTTAATACTCAGGCTTAGTGCTCTGGAGTAAACACCACATCCTGAGCCTTCTTTCATTTTTGAGCCATCTGTATATATGAGTAGGTATTGCATTTGCAGCATCTGACTCTGTGTTCTGTGGCCCACTTCATCTAGATTACTTCTCACTACCCGATTCTCTGAATGAAAGCCATCAGCTTTGAGACTGAATCTTCAGTATAAACAGTTCATCTTTTCTAAAATGTGTTGTGGCGTTTCATCTTCTAACTAACATAATCTACACGTGTGGCTTGCTTTGTCAATCCCATTATCTTCAGCTGCCTAAACCAACACAGTTTAAGCAGTGTTCTCTGCGTACCTTTTTGAGAATAATCCGTGGATTTTTGGGCTACTCGCTTTTTTTTAGCCCCTTGCCGTCTTTGCAAAGACGCAGAATGACTTTATGGTCTGTGGTGGTTTAGCGTCATTTCTGATTGTGCCACCCCTACTACTCTCCCTCCCTACAAATTTCTCCATAAAATGCCTCCTCTCTTCCACAGTGGCGGCTCGTCAGGGTGGGAAAGTTGGACAGTGCCCACCCAGAAGCCAAAATTACTGTGTAATTGTTACTTATGAAACTTCCTCAAGGTGTTCGAAGGCTCCGTGTGAACAGTTTGTGCTTTGCTCATTGATTATTCGGGTAACCAAGAGGGCAAGCACCTGCTGCGCTCGAAACTACTGTTTATATTTATGAAAAAAGAATTTAAAAAGAATTTAGCGAGTCCAGATAAAATAGGAGAATCGCTAGTTTAGTAAAAGTGCAAAGCAATTTCCGAGAGTGTATTTTAAATTAAGTATACTTTGTTTTGTTCTTGCTTTTCTTGTCACTTCAAAAGGTTTGGAAATTGATGTAAGATCTTTTAAATACGTTTCCATTGAATTGTGCAATCTTGACTTGCGAGCAAACACATCGGGTAGATTTGTATTTCACAGCTGACCTTCAAAATGTATTAAGTAATTGTAAAACATGGAATAGTTTTTTTTTTTATTCTGTTATTTAACGTCAGTCTATTTCTGCGACTGAGGCTAATCACCGACGCCGGGAGCACTCTACCCCTAACCGGAAATTTTGGCGAACCCACTAGTGTTCCAACCAGTGGTAGCGTTCCTTAACGAGCCCAACATCCATGGACTCGGGACCTCGGTTTTACGTCTCCTCCTGTCTTGAATACGGTTGACTAATACCGTCCCCGAGGGCGTGTGCAGAGCCTCGGGAGCTCGGATTCGACCTACTGATGTGGCTGAAACGTCCCTCGGAGAAGTTGTCCACCATCCGGTGTACCTCCGGGTACATCGGCCGTATCTCTCGGTGATGTTCTCGAAGAATATCTCAGAGTACGGAGGGGTCCCCACAAATAAATTTCTTGTGAGCGAATAAGATTCTGACCCGTGGTCCGTACTCCAAGTTGTCGAAGATGTCCGTCGATGTAGGTATCGTAGAAGGTGAAAACAAAATAAAGCTGCTTCCGAAAAATCCAAAAAAAAAACAATTTAAATAGACCGGCCACGATCTATCGAAGTCTTAGCGTCAATAATAAAGTCCAATCTCACGGACTGTAAGGCTGACTGCTCCCTGCAGACAGCCGTCGAAGACGGACCCTCGACTTTTTTATTATTATTATTATTCCAAGTATGCACTTGCTGGTAATGTTCACCTATCCCGATCGTGTGTAAACGCAAATGGGATTAGGCTCGGAAGTCACATATTTAGAAATTTACGTACAGTGTGACAGGTATTTAGAATGGCAGCCTTCTGCAGATCGATGTATGTATTTTTGTGAAGACCTAGTTTGGTAAGGCTGTCTTGTAGAGTTTTGGGAATTAGTCCCGTATATGAAAGAATGGTCGGTACCACATCTATTTGCTCTGCATGCCACATCTGTCTTACCTCAATTGCAAGATCGGTGTATTTTGCAATTTTCTCGTTGTATTTGTCCAGAATATTGTTATTATTGGGTACAGCAACATCCACCAGATAAACATTATTCACAGTGCACTGGAGACCTGTGATAATCAATAGTTCGCAGCAATGCCACTTCGCCGGTGTTCAGGCTCCATTAAAGTCCTCCATATTTGCAAACTCCCTCAACAACGGTTACTTGCTGCTGCATTACCCGTTTGTTACGATAGTTTATGACATAAAATCAGACCGTTCGAACTAGACCGCTTACCGAGCCTTGCGGTACCCCTGCCTGCGTCTTATATGGTCCTTATTCAGCGTTACCAATTGTAGAGTAAAATTTCCTGCTTTCGAGATATAAGTTCAAGAGTGATATTAAGTATCCATGAATACCCAGCTCAGTCAACTTGCAGATAAGTCCCGGGATCCAGACAGAGTCAAACGCTTTACGGATGTCTGTGTGACTGTCGTACTCATTGGTATAATGCCTGCGAGCTGTGATAAGCTAGTCCGCTGCAGGCTGTACGGAATATGCTGGAATAATTCTTTTGCTATTCCTTCCTACCTACTGCAAAACTCCACGAACTGTCACTGCTCTCCCAAGATATCTCCATTCAACCAACTCTGGAATTAAATCTAGTTTCTTTATAATTTTTTTCCAGTTTGGAGGCTCAGAAGCGATAATTACAGCTTTAAGCGACGAATTTCCAAAAATCGGAAGAAACAGGGAGATTTTCGTAGCCTGTTTATTCACGTTGTATTTTTTGGTGGGATTAGCATCTTGCTCCCAAGGGGGATTCTATTTTTTCCTGCTCCTAGATCGATACGCTGCTGGATACTCAATGCTTTTTGCGGTATTTTTTGAAGCTATAGCTGTATCCTGGATATACGGTAAGATGACAAAATAAAACCTTTTTGGTGATTTTATCCTTTGTGTACCTACTTTTAGGGACTCAACGTTTCTGTGATGATATTCAAGATATGATTGGATTTGCTCCAGGGTATTATTGGAGGTTTTGTTGGAAATTCGCAGCACCAGTATTTTTATTGTTTATAATTGTTTATGGTTTACTCGGATACGAACCATTGACTTATGATAATTACGTTTATCCTGCTTGGGCGAATGTCCTTGGTTGGATCATTGCTGGATCTTCGGTTATTATGATTCCTTTAGTTGCATTGTATAAATTTATCGTCACACCTGGGTCTTTCTCCAAGGTAAGCAGTTACCACGGTACGATTCATTATTCCCTTGTATTGTATCTAGAAATACATTTCAAAAAATAATACATTTTTTTCATAAAGTGTGGAAACCACTTATGGAATAAAATTCTTTATGTCATTATTTTAGAAAATTATAAAAAATGCCGAGACACGTCAACTTTTGAATTGAGTTGTGCGTTAGGTAAACATAAATGTAACTGTATAGGGTGATTCACGCAAGTATGCCATAGTCGGTGTTGTTTTTTTAATGAAACACCCTGTATATTTGCATATTTTTGAAATCCTCTTAATGAACCGATTCCAACAAACTAAATAATGTATGGTCAATTATGAATTATACAGGGTGAAATTTTTATTTTTACAGTTATTAAACACATACATAAAATACCTGATGTATTTGATTTTAATACATTAAAATAAATGCTCAAAATGTTCTCCACCTAGTTGTTGGCAATAGCACATTCTCCTAAAGAGCTCCTCCTTAACTTTGTTTATAGTTTGAGGTGAAATATTCCGTATTTCTGTAGTTATCCTGTCTTTGAGGTCTACAATGCTAGTTGGTTGTGTTGCATATACTTTGTTCTTGAAATAACCCCACAGAAAAAAATCTAACGGCGTGAGGTCTGGCGATCTAGCTGGCCACTCTTCGTACAAATTGGGGAAGATTTCATCTAAATAAGTTCTTACCATTAAAGCATAATGGGGTGTTGCCCCGTCTTGCTGGAACCAAACATTTTCATTCGGTAAGCTAGGATCTATTGCGTTGGGATATACGTTTGCCAACGCAGGAATAACTTCATTTCTAAGCATATTTAAATATTTTTCAGCTGTCAAATTTCCATCTATAAATATAGGACCAATAATATGGTCGCCCATGATACCGGCCCAAACGTTCACCTTTTGAGGGTACTGAGTATGTGTCTCACGCATCCAATTAGGATTCTCTGATGACCAATATCTACAGTTCTGTCGGTTTACCTCTTCATTCAATGTGAATGTTGATTCGTCAGAAAAAAGAATGGTACCAAGAGCTATCTCATTTCTGTTCAGCTTATTCATCCATCTTTCGCAGAAATCCATTCTACGATCTGGATCGTCTTCTGTTAACTCCTGCACAACAGTTAATTTGTAGGGATGAAGTTTTTCTTTATGAAGACATCTTAGAACAGTTGTATGACTCACATTATTTTCACTGGCAATTTGACGTGTACTTGAAGTTGGATTCTCTTCGACACTTGACAAAATATCCACTTTCACATCATCTTCAACGAAGTGTGGTTTTCTTTTTAATGGTTTGACATGTCGGAGTTCTCTGAATTGTGCATGAATTTTAGACACAGTACTTTGTGAAATATTAGGCAATTCGGGATACCTGTGATTAAATAAGTTTGCCACTTCAACTTGACTTCTGCAGTTATCCCCGTACCCGATCATCATTAAAATCTCAATTCGGTGAGTGTCAGTTAAATATTTCATTGTTATGTCGACAAGGAAAGAGTGTTTGACAAAGATTTTACTTTTTCAGTATAAACTGTCAACACATCAACAACTGACAGAATAGAAAACAATCCACATTATTTACCGATTTTGTCTAATCATTGGCGTTTTTAGGCAATTTTAAGGTATTTATGATAAAATTCATGGGCGTAGCAGGTTTTGTTTAATATAAAAATACGTTTAATAATTAGTTAGTTTAGATTTTTGATAAATCCATATTTAGCTAATTCCAAAAA
>CAJUYG010000022.1:635144-654115 GCA_910591675.1 Galerucella calmariensis | reverse complement strand
TTAATTATACGAAATATTGAACTGAATGACAACTATAATATACGTAGTTAAAATCGAGACTAAATTCAAGTTAATACTCCTGTTTATAGTAATCAAACCAAGTAAAGTGAATTCCGGTAAATAATAGATTCCTTGCTCGGCAATTGTCAGTAACTCTAATCGTATATCTGCAGCTAAACCAAATTTTTCTTCTGAATCGTATACGGCAGAAATAAATTTTTTACCTTCATCAGCAGTATAATCACAGGATAAAGTAATGCCAACTACAAAAGTCTGGAAAAAAAACGGATATTTTGTAATAATTTTGGTTCTGGTTTGATATTCTATACTTTGGCAAGTTTATCTGAAGACGTGAAAGGGATGCAGTCGAAAACATTCGATATTGCCACGTTCAACTATGAAAAAGGTAAAGTGCCAAGGATGTAGTGATAATAATTAGAAAAGGGACTTTTTATTATTAAAAATAGTAACAATATGATTAAACGTTAATTCTTTCATGTGCTTGTTTCCTTGAATTTTATCTATCAACATTACAACACTTTTCCAAATTTGTTATGGACTTCTTCAAGCTCTGGCAGCGTTGTACGAAAACCATAGTTACCACACCCTCCGAATTGGTATTGTCAGTGACCATTTCATCATTTCATATACCACGAGAGTGAAAATTTTGTCGGCAAAATTTTTCGATTGTCATGAAAGTTTGTTGCTTGGCAATTTTGCGAATGACATTTTTAACAAAATCACGAGCCGTCAGGCTGGATTAAATGTCATGAGCCATATTACCTAAAAGCAACAAACTTGAATACGACAAGAGAAAAATTTTACCTTACAAAATTTTTAATTGAGTGGTATTCGACATGACTATTTTACGAGAGAAAAACTAAAAAATTATATGTTTAACCGTTTTATTTATTGCAAACTTCAATTATACAAAGCCAAAAAAATTATAACATTATGAAAAAAAATTTACTTATTTATGTAGAAAGTACAATTATTATAATTGTACGTTGTAGCATTATTTTGGGGATTGTTTTGCATCATAACCTGTAATGAATTTAAGCGTTGAATGCAACGATTTAAGTTAGAAACTGACGTTGAGTGAAAAATAATTCATTCAACGAAACTGAGGATTCGGTTTCTTTATTTTTATTTTCTCGAAGGTTCTCTATAAGTTGGAAATGGTGTTCTTCATTTAATTGTAAATATGGTTTCAAAGAATGGGCAGAAGAATGTCCTGTCCAGATATGTCCAGATATTGCAGAATCTCTATTTGAATGATTGGTTATTTTTTTTTTTTTTTTTTGTATCTATACCAATTGATTCTGCCGATCTTTTCGTCCACTTTGAAATTGTATTAATTCCCAATGGTGAATTTTTGTACCATATCCTTTCTCCCAATTTGGATGTACTGTTAAAAATAATCTTGTTGTTGTTAGATAAGGATTGGATTCTCTTTTTTCAATAATTTTTTAAAATAAACGAACGGGACACAAATTGTTGTTAGCCTTATTTCTTACCAGCCAATTACTGCTAGATAAAGCTTTTGATCATCCTTGTGTCGTTTTGGAAAAGATTGGATTATATTCTACCCTGCCAGTAAAATTACCTTTATTATCATATTTTTTTTAAAGTAATTAATATCACAATTAGCAGCTTCATTTCCACGCCATGCTAATTCGAACGAACATAAATGGAAAAACTCTTTTTGTAGCCCATCAGGATTATCTTTCTACCATTTCCATTAATTCTTCTTTGGTAAACGCGTTGGAAATTCTTTGTCTGGTTTCAGGTTCAGCCTGAAGCTTTTTACGTTTTGTATCCCTGGCCAATTTAGCAAATTTATAGGTAATATCTTTAAATGGATCAATTTTGATGTTAAATTCTAGAAAATATTTTTCCTTAACCATTTGAGCAGTCGTAATCCAAAGTGTTTTCACACTAGCTTCAGTATAATCAGTTCCATCTCTTTTTTTCATGTTTAAACCATAATCTTCAAGAATTTTTGCTATAACTTGTTCAGAAGTATCCTTTTCTAACGTTTAATTACGTGCGTCCAGAAACATTCTAAACTGTTCCCACGCAGACTTTTTTGTCTCCATTGTATTCCGAGGTATACTTTGCTTAATTGTACTCTCTATTTCATTTATTGAATTATTTCCAAATCTTGTATTATTCATGTTAATAATACTTATTTAAATTTTTGAAACAGTTTTAATAATTTTTAGACAGTTAAATAAATAAATAAACAACTTAGTTTCCTCAGAAACCACTAACAAAGATTTTATATTGAATTTTATTTTATATAAAATTTTATACACATAGATTTGATATATTAAACGTCAAAAAATTGCCGCGACAAGACAAAAAATTGCCAGTTCAAAACCTTCAAATTTTGTCAGTTATCAATTTACTCTAGTGAAATAGTAAGTGTTACTTGGTAAAATAGGTACCGTACGCCATTTGTCGGTTTATGACAGATATGCGTCATGTTTCCTCGCCTCTTACCGATGCCCCGTAGCTTCAGATAAACTTGCCAAACTATACTTACCAGTATAAGGAAAAGATCCATTAAATCAGATGCAAATATGCTCCCACCATTAACGTATCGATTTAAAAAAGCTATGCTTAAATTGAAAGCATAAGTAAAAACTAAAACGATAGTCCACCCAAAGAGGTCGCTTACTCCGTCTACTAATTCGCATACATCCACATAGTAAGCAAAAATGTTTTTAAGTTGACCAACAGTAACAGTATCAAAATCGTTAATTTTAAACCTGTCATCAATAGCTTCTTGGCACACTTTAATTAAAATATCTTGTAAGTTTTTATAAAACACTTTTATGTAGTAATTAATCAAAAGCATCAAAATATTTACGTAAAGTGTAACTATATTCCACATGGAAAAACACATACCGGACCAATAAGGTTCATCGGGTTTGAAAAAATGTGTCAATACGTTCAAAACTACAAATAAGTGGAGAAATATAATCAACAATATTTGAAAAAAGTAGTTTTGTGGATAAACTGGATTTATATTATCCAAACTTTCTCTGAATTTCTTCATAAAACGAACCCATTTCCATCTTTTACAAAAAAACACGGCGGATGTTACTATCGGGGTGATGAAATATGTTCCAATACCTAACATTTCAGTAACATACAAGGTATTTTCGTAATTTTTCCCAAGAAAATTGCTATAAAATAAGAGAATTGATGTTGATGTTGAACAAAAAATTATTATCGGTGGTAAGAACAAATTTGGTATCTTATAAATCGGTGATTGCTTTTCGAAACTGTAAAATGGTGTTATTCCAAACAATGAACACAAATGATAACTAAAATATAAATATTTCCTTATAAAAGTCATTATTCTACAAGCAATACTACACTACTGGTTGTAGGTACTTAAATTTATGTGTCATGCAAAGTGGTATATTATAGTTTGTTAATTGAAAATCAATAGGAAAATACTTTTGATGATATACTGGGTGTTTTACCCAAAAATGGTATATAATATAATAGTAAATATCATATCAAAAATTACTAATAATAGGAAATATACCAGTTTCTATTGAAAATTACTCCCAAATTTTAAAATAAAATTCAAATTTCAATGCACTTTCCGACCACAACCCGAGATTTCCGAACGCTACCGATGATGTCATATTTGTGTTTGCTTATGTCAATATGGCCGGTATTGCATTAGTTTATGTGTAGTTGTGTGTTTATATTGTATTTTATTCAACTATTAATTGCTTCATCGACGTAAAAATATCATTTATATGTTTAATTGTTTGAGACCATTACGTGTTTGTGTGTGCTTTTTTTATTTCTAAAAGTCAACGTTAAGTGGAAAGTGGACATAAATATTCGATATTTCCGAGGATATTTTAAAACTTTTGGAAGAATATATTTTTATTTACTAGTTCAGTGTTCAGTGATGATTCTTTCATATTCTGTGAGTAAAGATATGGCTAGGTTTTGTAAAAGCACAAACTGATAACTTGCCCAAAGTATACTCATTTATGCTGCTTGAATTTATGAAGTTAAACAGCTGCTTTAATGCAGAGGAAATAAGAGGAGTTAAAGCATTATCGTAAGTACGATATAAACTACGAGTATATGTTTTATTTATATAATATATACCAACCATATTTCGATTTGTGATCGTGAGAAAATGATGTTTTTATGGTTGATTCCTAGACATATAGGTACATAATCTCAAACTATTTAAGAATGAAAATTACCAGCATAGAAGTAGGTACTTACATTAAAATGGTCTTCACAAACAAAAGTAATGCCCTTCTCTTAAGTGTATTTTTGCTTGCGCCACCAGGTAAAGTAACAAATATTTTGTCTAGAGTTTTAATAGACGTTGATTTACACACTGGAACAATTCAATACTTGGAATACAAAGTTTTTTTTCGGCTTTATCCATTTTTAAAGCCTTCAGAAACAAATTAGGTCACAAGAACTCAGAGCGTGATACACGAATAAGAACGTAAACAAATGACGTCACACCATGGGGCAGCCATCTTTATGACGTAAAGCGCGTTTTGGTGGACTTTCAAATTTTATGATTTTTAAAGTCGTTTTAAAAGTAAAGTTTATATTTTTTTGAAAAAATAGGCATGCAAGGTGTTAGGAGACCTGATTAAGCGTCAATTCCCATCAATAGCAAAATTTATACTTGCACCCTATTAGAGGAGCCAATTTTATGTTCTATTTTAATTCTAAAATAAAATCACTAGTTTTTGGTAGGGAACTCCTGTATAATTCTTCCCAAAAAAAGTTTAGTACTTAATGTTTACAAACATTTGTTAAACTTTGAATAATGACTTGAAAGCTTTTCTACTTTGGAAATTCTGGCAGATCAATTTCTTGATAAATGAATAACTCTCTAAGCCTGTTGAAACATCATTTATTATTTAAAATATTCATAAGTTTATGAAACTTGTAATAGTAGTAAATTAGGTCGGAGTGTCCCATATTGAATAGTTTGGCAGGACCCAGGCCCGCGCCGTCCATAAGAGCAGGATGGGTAATGTCTATGGGCGCCGAGTACCTTGGGGCGCCGCCTAGACACTTCATTTTTTCAACATTAAAATTTTTAGTATTAGAATTTTTAGTTTTTCTACTTTGTTAATCTTAATTAGTAATTATGAACAAAATGTAAAATTTATAGTAATTATTTATCTGTAAAATTGATCTTTACTTATTATACATACTGTAACGTTTTTGAAATTGGTATAACTATAGAAACCGGTATTATGTATGTTATACTTATTTAAATCGGTAGGGGCAAACCGTGGTTTGAAATGAAAATTATTTTCCAGATATCAAAACTGGAGAAAAAGAAACTTTCTAGCTGCCATCACCACAGGGGAATACAGAATTATAAAAAAAAGAGAGTATATATTTTGAAAGGAGGGCGCTTTTTTGTTCCTTGTCCAGGGACGCATTTGAAGCTAGGCGCGGCCCTGGCAGGACCAAGCTCAATGGTTGAATGAAAAGCATCTTCTAGTGACATCTTGATAAAATTACTTTACTTTTAAAGCTTCACATTTCAAGAAAAGTTAACACAACTCAGAATACTCCAAATATCATCTATCCAGTTAATTTTTTTCTTCATTACTTTTTATTTCAATTCAATGCTTTGATACAATTTCAAGTAGACATGATTTTATTCAATTTTTTAGGAATATATTCAAATAGTGATCAGTGTAACTGTAACCACCAGTATTTGTAAAACAATATACTAGAAGAAATAAAATATGGTTTGTTTGACAATTCTTGAAACTAATTACCTTGTTCATAGAACTGTGTTAATTCAACATTAAATAAAACATAATTTAAACTTATTTAATTATTCACTAGAAGACTTTGCAGCTCAGTTGACAATTCAGCTGCATCTGGTTTGGTCAGCAAATCTGCTTCGATCATTTGGCTTAGCCTGGGACAAGCCTTTTTGTGCCAGTGCCAATGCAGTCTTTGGCAATTTCTATCACAATATTGAACAACTTTACATTTTGAACATTTTTTGGCAGGTTTTTCTTCTCCACATGTATTACAAACAGATATACTGTCTTCGAATCCTCTTTGGCCATTTACGGCATGACTTATTACACTTAAGGCTGTTGGTGGGTCTTTACCAGCTAAACTAGCTACCATCTGACGAAACAGTGTACAGTCCCGATAAGGGAATTCTCTAATACATTCTTTCAGGAAAGAATCCATAAACTCCAACAGACCGTCTTTACCGGGTTTTAAAAGTTTCCTTGTAAACAGTTCAGTGATGTCTAGTTTTTTTTCATCTTCTGATTCGTCTTTTTTCGCCGTTTGTCGTTGCCTTACTTTCAGGATTTCCCCGACAATATATCCTAGATAATGAAATTTAAAGGACATTACTTCATTTCTTTCAGCTCCCCTTTTTATTTCTCTTTCACACATAAGTTCCAGCACTTTTTTAACTTCTGCTAGATGTTCAGATAGCCCTACAAAGTTTTGAACATTCAACACCACCTTTATGGGATTTATATTTGTCTGCATTATGAATCTATGAAAGCTTTCGGATATAAAGGGTGGGAGGTACGGCTCTTTATTGGGAGGTTCAGTTGTGTAATAGTCTACGTCAGATTTTGGAATATAACTATTAATAACAGCAACACAATTGTGATGTCCTACAAATGCAGCCATTTGTGATGGAGTGCGACCAACAGTATTAGTGATCTGAGACTTTGCACCTGCTAATAAAAGTGCCAGACAAACATCTGAATTTCCAGACAAACCGGCGAAATGTAGAGCAGTGTAAGTATGTTGATGTTCACAGTAGTTAACATCAGATCCCTGAAAAATACCATAAGTACTAGTTTACTAGTATCTATACACATACACTACTATATACACCATAAGCAAAGATAATAATCTTGAAAAAAATCAATATTTAAAATGCAATTGAGCATTTCATGAGTTATACTTGAGCAGCAAAATATTTTGACTATGGTACACATAATTTGGCACAACATGTAATCTTATAAGTATTATTCAAGTAATATACTTGTGGTACATCTCACTTTCTGAATATCAACTAGAAATAAAAGGTTTAACATTTTATAAGATAGTATACCTGATCTAATAGTACTTGCACCAGGTCTTTATTTCCTTTATAAGCTGCATGTTGAAGAGGAGTCATGGAATTCTCATCTATAATATTCACGTTTTTTACTTGAGAGAGTAAAGTCTTCAACAGAACTACATCATTTTTTTCAATAGCTTTGAAGATCTGTTCTTCAGTTTCAGTTAAAGTTGTTTTATTTTTTTCTGACATGTTCTTTCTCACAATTTTTTAAATATTTTAAAACTAAAAAAATTCAGGAAATTACACCTTCTCTCCTTTCTAGTTGTCAAAAAAATGTCACTATCTTCTGTCTTTGGTATAATTCTTCTTCTTTAACTAGTTCTTTTTTCCAGAGATCTCTACACATCAGAGAAACCATAGATAACTACTAGGAAAGCGCGTTCTTCTGTGGACTTTTTTATCAGCGTCATAGATTACGGAATAAAAATATAAGATGTTTCACTCCAGGGCGGCTTGATTCAAGTTGTTGTCCCAAACGGACGCCGCTCTCATAAATTATGTTTACGACTCGCTTTTGTTGTCAATAACGAGACCGGTAGATACCAGATAAGTTCGAAAAGATTATTTTATTTTAAGCTATACAGGGGTAATTAGAGAAATATATATTTGAATTGATAGGATTCTTTATCACAAAGGTGTATTTTTAAATGTTAATTATTTCGGGGGATATGAATTTGAAAAGGTAAGTAAAAAATAAACTTGAATTTTCAAAATGAATTGCTATTAAAGAGAAAAATATTAATATGACTTTTTGCTCATTTCAACAATTAATTAATAAATTTAAAAAATCTATACAACATAAATATAAAACACGAACAACCAATAAACACCGTTCTAAAATAACAGCGCTCGACGGGCGACGTACCGTATAATATGCCAAATTAAATGCAAGTGAGGAATTAGCGACGTACTGTACCATCCAAGTCACCAGCGGCATCGGTGCTTTACGCGATAAATTCGAACGAGTGAAACATCTTATATTTTTATTCTGTAATCTTTGACGCTATTAATAAATGAAAAATATACTTGCTCTTAACTATTTTTGTGCTTTATTTAAAAAATTTGTATTATCCATTCATGGCATTGCGATTGGATGAATAAATTTGATAACTATAAAAATTATTGATCTTTTAATTTGGAATCGATTAAAATCGAAAGTCTATTCTGACGCTTGCCTAATCGATTCACAAAATCGAAAAATATTAAGTCGAAATCGGAATCGATTCTGTGAAAAATTTTTACAGTGCTCTTTACCAGAGATCTCCACCCATCAAAGAAACCATAGATAACTACTAGGAAAGCGCGTTCTTTTGTGTTCTGTGTACTTTAACGAGAAAATTTCAAATTTTCAGTCATGTAAAAAAACATAAACAAGTATAACAATAAATTTATTAAAATGACGTAAACAAAAAAATAAAAACCAAAAATTATAAATAAATAACCTATATTTCTTTAATTTTACATTTACTGTAGGAATAAATGAGATTAAGTGATACTTAACACAATATGTACATAAAATAAAATGAAACAAAAAAAATTGTGATATATTTTGTTCACATATTAGAAGTTAATAGGTTTTCCACAATAGGCAGCTAAGTTAGCTTCTCGTAACGCTTCCGAGCAAGTGGGATGAGCATGGCAAACCCTAGCAATATCTTCACTCGACGCTCCATATTCTTGTCCAAGAACTGCTTCGTTTATAAGTTCACCAGCTCCAGGACCAATTATATGTGTTCCCAAAATTCTATCGGTGGCTTTATCAGCTAATACCTTGACAAAACCATCAGTATCGTTATTAGTTTTCGCTCTCGAGTTGGCCATAAATGGGAATTTGCCTACTTTGTAACTAATACCTTCGTTCTTGAGGTCTTCTTCACTCTTTCCGACCCAACCTACTTCCGGATGGGTATAAATTACAGACGGTACACAATTGTAATCAATATGAACAGGACCACCTTGCAATCCCTCCACACATGCCACACCTAAAATTAAACATAAAATAAATTAAACAAACACAACAAATAAATCAAACGTTACCTTCATCTTCAGCTTTGTGTGCCAACATAGGTCCGTGTATACAATCCCCGATAGCATATATACTAGGAATAACTGTTTGGAAATGTGAATTTACTGGAATTCTTCCCTTTTGATCTTTAGCAATACCCATTTCATCCAAACCCAAACCGTCTGTAAACGGCCTTCTACCCACACACACTAATAAAACATCACAATCGAGCTATAAGAAAAAATAAAACCATCAGGTAAACAGATTATTTAATTCAAATAAAAACTTACTACTTCTGTTTTACTAGAATCTTTCCCATCTTCAATGTTAACTTTAATAACGTCTCCCTGTTTCTGTGCTGCGGTAACTTTAGTTCCTAACTTAAAGTTAAGACCTTGTTTGGTGAGAATTTTTTGAAGAGTTTTAGCTACTTCTGCGTCTATACCAGCACCTCCAATCGATGGTAAAAATTCAATTGCTGTTACATTGGATCCCAAGCGAGACCAAACTGATCCCTACAAAATTACAATAAATAAACCGACTCCAGGTGTGTATGATTATTACTTACCAATTCTAAACCAATAACACCAGCACCAATAACAATTAACCTTTGAGGAACTTTATTTAACGATAAAGCTCCAGTGGAAGAAACGGTAGTTTCTTCGTCAACCTGAAAAGAGATTTTAGACTTTGCTAAATTGGGCGCATGTAAACACTTACCTCTATACCTGGAAAAGGTGTTACTTCAGATCCTGTAGCTATGAGGATATTTTTGGTATTCACTACTTCACTAGAACCATCTTCTTTAGCAACTGTAACTTGATTGGGACCGGTGATTTTACCATGTCCCTTGACAAGATTCACTTTATTTTTTTTGAACAATTGGGCAATACCTCCTGTTAAACTTGTAACAGCTTTTGATTTTTGTCCCATTAGTTTCTCCAAATTTAAACTGACATTGCCAACTACAAATAAATAGTGCATTGTATAACATTTTTTTACTGAATTAGTTTAAAATATGAACTGACCTTCAACCCCTCTTTCAGTTAAATCTCCAGAATGGGCCATATGGTAAAAATGAGAATTATTTAATAATGCTTTAGATGGAATGCAACCAACATTAAGACATGTTCCCCCTAATGTTGGATTTTTTTCAACACATACAGTCTAAAAATAACTAAGTTTAAAAAAGTGTAATCTACAATTAATTCAAATCAACATAATAAAAAAAGTTTTAACTGAAGAGTAATTCACAAAGTTTACTTACCTTCATACCCAATTGGGCTGCTTTGATAGCAGCTACATAGCCACCAGGTCCTGAACCAATGACCACAATATCAGCATCTTCAGTGCTGGAGTATAGTCTATTTTGTAATGTTCCTAATATTCGTGGATTATACCTTAAAGTTGGCTAAAAATTAATTTAGACCATTAAAGAACCATAATAGTTGTGATTATACTAAAAAATCAGTTATTCACATTCTATCTAGTACATTAAGCATTATTTTAATTAAAATGAAACCTTTGCAGCATGCATTATTCTAAAATTATGTAAATCAGGTATTATAAAGAAATTGTTTGTCATAAATATGATCGAATAGAGCATATTATACAACAAATTTAGTAATTTATGTAAAAATTAAGGGTTTATCTACATACCGAGGTTATTTATTACGTAAAACTGTAAGTACTTACTTTTAAGGAGGCTGATATCACGTTAAAAACAGTACGTTGCATGATTAATTTGTTGTGTTATTGGACAAAAATATGAAAAAATCGTAACAAATATCGTATTATTCGAAATTTAGACAAACTTATTTCTAAATATATTTTTTCACCTCAAGCCGTAGAGGTGACATCTAATCAAAAGACATGTGTGTGGTGTGATGTAAAACTTCAATCAGTTGACATTGACAGTTTCAAGTACCAGTTATCAATCACTGCTCTTACCCGTTTATCTATTTTCAAATAACTTGAGTTTTACACAATATTCTCCGACGAAGGATTCATGTGAATTTATTTGGAATATTATGTTTGACAAATTGTTCTATTGAAATTTGCATCTTTGAAATATTTTGAAGGTACAAATGTAATTTTACGTCATACTAGACCAACTGCCCTCTACTCACGAAAAAACGTAATTTTGACGTTTGTGACTTCGGCGTGTTTTCGTTTTTCTCAAATTTATATAAAAATCAAGAAAAATGGCGGCTTTGAAAACTGAAATTAAAGAAGACCAGGAAAATGAGCAAGAAAAAGAACGTGTTGTCGACGATGAAGTAGAAACTGATAATCCAGAATCTTCTAAAAAAAAGAAGAAAAGGAAAAATAAAAAGAAAAATGGTAAGTTTGGTTGGTCCCATGCTTGAAATTATTCAATAACCTTATTTTTATCAAAGTAATTTTGGACGAAGATGATAAAGGAGAAAATGATGAAACACCAAATGATGCACCGGTTGACTCAACCCCAACAGAGAACGGAGAAACGGGGGAAGTAGAAAGCAATGGTGATAAGAAGAAAAAGAAAAGAAACAGAAAAAAGGGGGGTAAACCAAAACAAACCGACCCTCCTTCTATACCAATAGTGGAATTGTTTCCAGACGGAATTTTCCCAATAGGAGAAATACAGAAATATGAAACTGGCAAAGATGATCATACTACCAAAGATCGGTTTACATCTGAAGAAAAGCGAGCCTTGGATAGAATGCATAATGATATCTATAATGAAGTGCGGTTAGCTGCGGAAGCTCATAGACAGGTATGCTGCGAAAATTCGTGAATTGGTTATTATTAAACTTTATCTTTCTAGACTCGCCAACATATTCAAAAATGGATTAAACCTGGAATGACCATGATACAAATTTGTGAAGAACTAGAAAATACAGCAAGAAAACTAATTGCAGAAAATGGCTTAAAAGCTGGACTAGCATTTCCAACAGGATGTTCAAAAAATCATTGTGCAGCCCATTACACTCCTAACGCTGGCGACAAGACTGTTTTCGAATATGATGATGTTGTAAAAATTGACTTTGGCACTCACATTAATGGCAGAATTATCGACTGTGCTTTTACACACACTTTTAATCCAAAATATGACAAACTGGTTGAGGCTGTTCGGGATGCTACCAATACTGGAATTAAAGCAGCTGGTAAGTAATTTATTTTTTATTGTCTTCATTTACAAATTATTATTTAAGGTATCGACGTTCAACTGTGTGAAATCGGAGCGCAAATCCAAGAGGTTATGGAGTCGTACGAAGTTGAATTAGATGGAAAAACGTACCAAGTTAAATCTATAAGAAATTTGAACGGGCATTCCATCTCGCCGTATAGTAAATATATAATAAAGTTGAAATTAATTGGATTATATTTACGTTAAATTTTTTTAGGAATACATGCTGGAAAAACAGTCCCGATAGTTAAAGGAGGAGAAGCTACTGTAATGGAGGAAAATGAATTTTACGCTATTGAAACTTTCGGTTCTACTGGTAGAGGAGTTGTACATGATGACATGGAGTGTTCTCATTACATGAAAAACTTTGATGTACCTTATGTGCCATTACGGTAAGTTAATTATAATAAATTGAAGGTTGGTTTAAAATTTTTTTACATTTTCCAGTTTACAGTCTTCCAAATCCTTATTAAATGTTATTAACAAGAATTTCGGAACACTAGCATTTTGTAAAAGATGGTTGGACAGAGCGGGTGCGACAAAATACCAAATGGCCTTGAAGGACTTGTGTGACAAAGGAATCGTCGATGACTATCCACCATTGTGTGACATTAAAGGATGTTACACTGCTCAGTTCGAACACACCATAATGTTGAAACCGACTTGCAAAGAAGTCGTTTCCAGGGGAGACGATTATTAAAAACCCACCCGTGCTTTTTATCAGGGAATTAACGTTTTGTCAAAATTATATTTGGAAAAATAGTAGCTTGAATTAAATGCTAATGAAAACTTTCTTCTACCTGTATATTATGTGTATTTAATAAAAACAGTTGTATAGGAAATTTTTATAATATAGAAGAATGTTGACTGAATTTTTTATTTATTTTATTATTTTCATTTATTTTTTTTTTGCTTTGGTCAGCTTGATCCATGTTTTAAATCTAACATTTTGAGATACCGAGCGCTGTAGCAAGCCAATACATAAAAAGGTTGGCGTCGATTAGACCAAAGAGGCAAATCCTCAACTTAGGGATGGCGATCTCAAATCGAAGAATCGATTCCTCGGACCAAACAAATTGATATGTTGTACCGAATCGATTCAGTGAATCGATATTTCATCCCTGAAAATCGACATTCGCTTTTTTCTGTATTTATCACCAAATTCAAAAAATCCGGTTTTTTCGAAAAATCATACCTTTTATCGAATAAAAAATGTGATTTTTGGATTTTCCGGCCCAAAATAAATATAAATTGACAGTTTCGACGATACCTTTACTATACACCCGTTTTTCACATTTTTCTCCAAAAACCTGGAATTTTGTCTAAAACGTATTTACATGCTGTTCTTTAAACCGCCATTGCGGCAAAACCGTTGAAGATATAACATTCATCTTTTGATAGTTCGATGGAGTACAAATGGCTCTAATCGATGGTACATATTTGGTTTCTTCGATTTCATAAATAACGAAGTTATACAGGTTCAAAGTCGGT
This sequence comes from Galerucella calmariensis, assembly GCA_910591675.1. Classification (NCBI taxonomy): domain Eukaryota; kingdom Metazoa; phylum Arthropoda; class Insecta; order Coleoptera; family Chrysomelidae; genus Galerucella; species Galerucella calmariensis. Next base: position 640,309 of record CAJUYG010000022.1, on the reverse strand, counting down.
AGTCGTTTTTTTTGGATATGCATTCCTTTAAAAAAGTGTATCACCTACGCCTATGGAATCGAAGCAACCAAATATACATAAATCGACAGATGAAGGTCTATATTAACGATAAAAAAATATTTTACCACCTAATTTCCATTAGGAGACGAGATATTGAAGGTCAAAGTTTAACTTTAAAAAAAAATTCCAATTCCAAGGGTACCCCTTGCTACCGATTTTGAAAAAAAAAATTTGATTTCCGATTTCGTTTAAAATTTGCATATAGAGGTTTTTCGACATGGCGATTTCAAAATTCTCATCTGTTTTCCAAAAAAAAAATTGCTTACCAGGAAAATTTGAAATTTTTTTCGAAAAATCGAATTTTTTCGAAAACTATGCCTTTTATCGTAAAATTATGAAAATTTTTAGATTTTCCGTACCGAAATACATAAAAAAGGTCGATGTGACCGTTTCTCCAAAACATCAATAAACCGCCCATTTTTAGGATTTTCGTCAAATTTTTGTGATCATGGTGATGTATATGAGTATCGTAGAATCATCTGTTTCTTGTGAGCGCCTTTTTTCGATTACCGGCAACATCGCCAGTGATGAGCGGAACCGCTTGACAGATTGTTGTTTTTAAAAAGCTGAGATATGGAGCATTGGGTAGTAAAAGCTTGTATTTCGTATTTCTCAACTCCGTAAAGACAGAAAATTATTTACAAAAACTTAAACTGTTCAAGTATTTATTTGGGAAACACATGGGATTGTCGCATTATGAAAAAATGTATTTTAGATTAAAGACGTTCATTGTCCGAATTAGTTATTTTCGGAACAAGTAAATTTGTAGTATCAAAGTTGTTTCTTCTAAGAAGTTTATCTAGCGGTGAAAACGGTTCATCATTACTTAAACAATTAAAATATTCTCTTGCCCTTTCGATAACTTGTGGATCTATACCAATTGCTTCAGCTACATCTATAGCGAAACTATCCGATACTCCTACAAAATTAAAATTGTTCCAACATACATTGAAAATATCGCACCAGTGTCAACTTTGCGCTTGCAAATCGATTATCTTTGTTGACAGTGGTGTAGGAGTCGATAAGGTAGGATTCTGTGGTTTAGACTTTGACAAATGACAGTTGACGCAAGCTGGAGTGCGTTCATAAACGTTACAGAGTAGACATTTCTCACACTTTTTTGACAACCATCGTTCATTAATGAAATTTTTGTTACTACTTTCCCAGCGTTCATAAATATACTTTGACATTTTCGATGTACACATTTCTAAGCCGCGGTATGGAGCGTGGTAATATTTTATCGAGTTTGCGCTCTTCAAAAATGTGAAATAAGACGAAGTTTTTGTAACCGGCTGGTTACCCAGAAACAAGAAAGTACAAATATAAAATTTTTAAAAGAAAGAAACCGTTCCAATGCAATCTCCACATAATTTTCTATCCGTTGTGGTGCAACTTTTTTTCCAAGAGAAACTATTCAAATTTCTTCTTTGTCGTCACTATCGCTCTCGTCGTCAATATCATCAAATAAATTATATTTTGCACCTAATGCAGCTGCCAATGTTACAAATTTATTTTCACAGTTTGACAGTTATATTACCATAATGCGTTCATAAATCACGGGTTGTAATGTGCTGCATTTCAAATGTCAACCAATTCTATTACAGAGTAAAGTGTTACTTTGTACATTCGTTTATGAACGCACCCCTGGGTTCGAAATGGTGAACAGTGTCAACACTGATGCGTTCGTTAATCGGTCAGAGGAAATTAGTGCACATTATTATTGCGTTCGGTAATATTTAGGGGTATGAATGGTGTAGACATGGTGGAACACCATTACTCGGTGTTACACACTGATCACTCCATCCTTACACCATCAGCACGTGACTAAACCCCGCACTAACACTATCACCGCACCAAAAATCCATTCCGAACTCACCCAACACTGATCACACCATCAGCTGTAACTTAACTCTGCACTACACTATCACCACACCGAAAATCCTTTCCGAACGCACCTTATACTTTTAATTAAATGTATATTCACCTTCTGCTATTTTATATAAGAAATACAACACTCCATTCTCGTTCGTATGCTGCATCCTCTGATATTGTATCAAAGGTGTTTGTGAAATATATTTATGGATATTTTGAAAGTGAGTCGATACCAAAATATGCGGACAATCGTTATTTCTTTCGATAAAATGTTCCAAAACACCTTGGAGAAAACAGATGCTTTCTTCTGCCGTAGTACCTTTTCCGAATTCATCCATTAGTATCAATGACGAAGGTGACGAAGCGGTCAGAGCGTGAGCCATCTGAAATTGATATTTTTATCGAAAAGTTTCTTTTTATTTTGGAAATAACCAAAACAGTCGAATAAAAACGACCATGAATTGACTTTTTTTGGTAACAGTCCTCTATTAACACATTCTCTGCCGGCACCGCCCAAGGAGCGTTCGATCGATTTCAATGAAAACGCCGAGACCGCCGGAGATGCGTTCTTGTATAGTTCTAATAGAACGGCAGAGAGATTTATTCGGTCAGTGTGGATTGGTAAGTCGTGTGATAAGTTTGTTTTGTTAAAGATCAGTGCAGAACCTGGCGGGCTTGGTTTTAGGAAATTGTCGGTGACTAGCTTAGAGGATTTTTATTACAATATGGGAACAAAATTGATTCTCAATAAACCATGTTTGTTTATTGTTTTTGTTGACCGCCCGAAATGCGTTGATTGACACACAGTGATTGTAAATAGGTGGCGCACGGTCAATTGTCACTATGTGCCCCTGGCAGTGAATGTGTTAAGAGTTTTTTGGCATGAGAAAGAGTATTAGTCCGAGAGCTGGCACCAATTTTTGGGTAGGTATTTGACGCAAGCTGCTGCAGACCTGGCTGGTGAGTAGCGGAGCTACCAGACGATCAAGTCGGGGTTTCAACGTAAAATTTGAATAGGGTATTATTTAAAACTAAAAAATAAGATTCACACAAAGTCAATTCACCATCTTTATTTATTCGACTGAAAAACTAAACGCATCCCTGTCTTTTTACTGTCAACTGTCATTTACCTGAGTTACGTCGATCATAAAAGAGGACAATCTGACAGTTGCCGATTCGGTGGCCCACAATTTCGAATGCATCGAATCCAACAAATTAATATCGGCTTTAGAGCACGGTACGTAAGATCCTATGTGGGCTAAATACACCGTTAGTGATATTTGTTTGAGATAAACGCTTTTTCCACTTCCGTTCGGACCGGTGATTATTTTCATTTTGCTGTATTGACCACCCGAAAAATAATCGTTCGATTGAAATTGGATGATAAGATGTTCCATTAAGGGGTGTCGGCAATCTTTTAATATGAAATAATTTTGTTGGTTCAAAAGAGGTCTGGTGTACATTTTACTAGAAGCCGTCAGTGCCATCGCGATCAAACTGAAAAATGAAAATTTTGTATCGATACTTGGAATGTATTGAAACTATCGATACAAACTATCGAGTATGTGAAGTTGTTTATTTTACCTGTCAATTAAACCAATTGTTTTCAATGGCTCGGTTATATCTCTGTTATATTTCAAAATAAATCCAGCTAGCCTTCGAATAATACGATTTTCATGGTCTATAATTTCAGAAACAATGTCACCTAGTCGATTGTCAAGTTCTATATAGAAGAAAAGTTACAATAAAATTTGTTGTATTCAAAATTATTTCAACATACCTACACACATGGGGTTCTTGTAGAGAATTTTACCACCGATTTGAAACTATAAAAAAAATATTGTTAAGATTTTAATACGTTAACATCATTGGGTCGATGATAGGTCTGTTCTCACAAGCATCACAGTCTTTGACAAACGGATTCGGCGCAAAGACCCTAAAGCTTTCTCGGGAGAATACTTTAGGGTCTTTGCGCCGAATCCGGATTGTCAAAGACTGTCTGTGATGCTTGTGAGAGGAGACCTAATGTCTTACCACAAAACGAAATCCCAAGTAATGCAATTCTTCCGGTTGACAGTCTTTATTCCATTCTTTAACGGCTAGTAAATGTCCCATTTCTGGTAAATAGACAACTGAGCATTCATCCAAAAAATCTGGTAAATTGTCCGCTGCAAAACGGGCTGCAGCCATTACATCGTTAATAATATCTTGCCGCCTTAAAACTTCTAAAAAAGAAGAAACCGAGCACACTGTAGCTGAGTTCGGAATGGTATAAAGTGTCAACACTTTTGGCACTATTGACACTGTTGCGTTCGTTAATTGGTCAGCGAAAATATAGTGGGACACGTTCGGTAATAATTTGGTGACACCGTTTGCTCAGTACAAAATGGTGGTGTATTAGGTGTTACATACTTATCAGACCATCCTTATACACCATCAGTACGTGACTAAACTCTGCACTACACGAACACTACACTATCACCGCACCGAAAATCCATTCCGAACTCACATCAGGTGTTATACTATAGCTGCGTTCGTTATTTGATCGCAGAGGCGACGGATTTTTGGTCACGTGATCACAGATTAATCTGAGCAAATTGCTATTAACGAACAGCCCGACCAATCTCACTTATAAACCTTAGAACATAAAACAGACAGAAATGAGCATTTACCAAATAAGTTTGCGTCCAAATAAAAAAGTTTGCAAATGGCGTATAGTCGTTTCCGTTTTGACAGTGGCGTACTGTTTGTATATAGGGTATGGGATATGTAAAATTTTAATTGTAGCTCATTGAAATGTATTAAAAATAAAACTATCAGCTGTCCTATGTCCTATACAAACAATATTGTCTAGGAGCAATGAAAAGACGAATATAGAATTAGGGTGTTGCAAATGACGACTTCCGTCGCATTTTCTTATACAGCTAATGAGTGACAAGACTCCTTCCTGTCTGTTTTATGTTCTAAGATATAAACGAATTTCTAACCTCCCTTTTGCCTGTCTTCCATTTTTAAGACTACGATTTTTTGTTTGATTTTGTCGTTTTGGATTTTATTTTTTATTATTCACGACTATGTTTAGCCCTGAGGCAATTTTTGGTAGCTATTCATGGTCAACAAACAGTACGAGATTTATCTAATGATAGGAGTGACTACAACATAACCTCATAACATGACAGATAAACAGATTAATCTTTCTCGCCGGTCAAAATATTCCGAACAAATAGATTTAC
>CAJUYG010000022.1:622650-635134 GCA_910591675.1 Galerucella calmariensis | reverse complement strand
TTGAAAATCCATTCCGATCTCACCTGCTTAGGCGGTTTGTGCAGAGTCGGCCAACGGTGATCACCGCACTGAAAATCCATTCCGGATTCACCTAACACAGATCCCATTAAACTCTGCACTACGCGAACTCTTAACACTACACTATCACCGCACCGAAAATCCATTCCGAACGCACCTTATATATGGGGAATAATAAATATAACTGAATTTACTTAAAATATTGGACTTACTTGCATCTAAAACTTCATCTAACCCATATCTAATGATGGGTTTTCCACGTTTTTTGCTGGCATTGAAATCCAATCCGTTTTTTATTGATTCTTCCAAACTCGCTAAATTCGGTGAGATGATTTCGTTTAATTCTAAGAATAACGAACAATTATTTGTGTATGGAGAACACAGCTCTCGTATATAATTCGTATGATATATAGTCTGAAAGTGAGATGCTGCATACTGACTCTTCGTTACAGAATATATTAGCTTCGTACGCGGGTCACAATCCGAACCGATTCCGAACCAGTCTGAACTCTACATTGTCTAGAGCGCATGCTTAGTTCCGAACCAGCAAATAGTTTCAAGTATACCGCGAACGGTCTTATAAAACAACTGACATATCGATCATTTGCGCATGAGCAGCCGAACCGAACTTTCAGTCCTCGCCAAAATCAGAGATCTGCTAGGACTGATTCCGAATCAATAAAGAACCGATCCACGAACACCGAACTATTATTAAGAATTCAGAATTATATTAAACGCGAACGCCACCTTTTAGAATACGCATGCGAATGGTCCCTGAACTGGTTCGGATTGTGACCCGCGAACATAGCTTATATATAAGTAATGACTCACATTATATAAAACTTCCCAATCTCTAACTTTGGCACGAGTATTTTCAATTCTTGTTAAAATAACCTAAAAATATTCATCAAGAAAAAATCTCTAATTTTTATAAACAATTATAACAACATACGTTAGTGTCACCAACGATTCCATGCAAATGATCTCTTAAGCTCTCAACAAATTCTCTATTGCTTGGCTGTAGCACAAAAGAAATAAAATCTAAACGCTGATTGAGTACAGTCAAGTTATTTGTGGGATTTAAAAGAATTTTCCTAGAAACGAGAAGAATAATGAACATTTAGAATAAAAAATGTTGTATAGGAACATACTTTAAAGTAATCAGTCCAATTTTTGATTTGCAGTTTAGTGAAAATAATTTATAAACACTCAAACCTTCTCTTTCGCTCGAGTGTAAGCCTCTTTTAAAACTAGCTTCATGTCCACGTTTAGAAAATATTTGCAAGGCTTTAAATGTTGCACTGTCTATTAGAACACGATCTTTTCTACAAAATATGAGCAAATCTTAAAACACAACACAACCCCTAACCCCACTTTTTGGAATGAAGGGTACAATGAGTACAGTCAGAGACAAAAAGGCCTGAATACAACCAAAAGATAGAACTACGTGAATGAATGTCAAATTTCGTATTGAAAATGTAAATTACCTGCAAACTTGGTTAATGTGAATGTAGCTCAAGTCGTTTTTTTCAGTTATTCCAAAAAACGACCAATTCTTCTCTAAAAACTTTATCAACGTACCAATCGCTTGTAAAGGTAATTTGTTTTCGAAACTTATCAAAGAATGTATATATACATCTCTTTTCGTCTCGGCTGGTTCCTCTTTAATAGCAGCTAGATTTAGCTGAGAAATAATTGCTTTGCAAATCTCGTAAGCTAAAAATATTTTATACACAGAGCATAGGTTAGTTTTACAACGAGCTCTCACTTCAAGCTGTAAAACTAATATTTAAAATATATCTATTTAACAGACAAAAAGATACAATTTTTAATTAAAATAACAACGACCAGAATATACGAGAGCTTATTTTCCCGACATATTCCAACGTTGCCAGAGCAATATTGAAGTAAATATGTAAATATCAGAAAATAAGAAATAGAAAACCTCGTAGAAAACAAAAAAAAAACAAGAAAAGCCAGGCCCAAACCCGGTTGATCAAACTGTAACTATGTATAAAAATATCAGAAAATAAAAAATAAAAAACTAAAAAAAACGCATGCGCACTTCGACTACTAAATTTGTCTAGATGAGTTACTGATTAGGTTAGGTCGGTAAGGTAGGTAGGTAGCAAAGGTCGAATAAACAATATTGCAAGTACAAATTGACCATTAAAGATAAAACTACTCACTGTATTCTTTTAACGGAACCAAAAACAGATTTTCCGGTATTGTATGAACCGAATCAGTTGTTATAGTGTTCTGAAAACTACATCCATAGTTTATTATATCAATGATCGCTTTTACAAATTCCTCGGTTCTACCTCCTATTGTCAATATAAATTTCGGTTTTATTTCATGAATTAAGCCGCTTATAATCAAATACTGCGGACCACACTCAAGCAACTCTTCATATACGTACAACTGAAATAGTTATTCATGTACCAAGGCAGTAAAGTGATTCTTTATCGGACGAGTCTGAAATTATGAGACGAGCGAAGCGAGGCGAATAACAGGCGAGTCCGATAAAGAAATTTTACTGACGTGTTGCATACAAAATTTTATCGCCAACTGCTTAGAATTCAGAATATAAAAAAAACAGGTATATTCCATTGTATTTTATTATGACAAAGTAAACAGCACATATAGGTTTATATAAATTGAAGGTACACCCCTGAAGCATTATAATTCCGGAAATCAATCTGATATTTGATGGCTTTACTGACGGTTGGCGATAAATAAAATTTTTGCCATTAAAGATAGTATGTACCTAAGTAGTAATTAAACTTACTTGTTTATCAGTAAAATTGTAATAAGCTGCACCAAGTTTTCCGGATCTGTATATTATACATAATAATAGAACGGGTTCCTCATCATTTGTATAATCAGCTGGATCTACTTCGCTGTTTTCTATATCGCCAAGTTCTGATGAGTCCTTGGGATCTTTTCCTTTTACAGTACATAGTGTTATAATTTCTGTTGCTGTAGAGGACATTTTTTCAAAATAATTAACAGATATTAACTAACTAAGAACATAAAATTACTGGAAGTCTGGAAGCACTTAGCACATACACTGTAAACAGAAATCGAACATGGCGACTTAAAAACAAATGAAAATCATGACGCAAGGCAATACAGCCAACTAAAAATTAACTACGTACAACTGCTTTATGCTGGTGAATTTTTTCTCTTATGTCAAAATCGCTTTAATTTAATTATATTGAAATTTAACTTGTCCAGATTAGAAGAATGGATGGGTACAAATTGAATATAACCGAAAACAGGTGATTTTCTATTAGACATGTTCATTTATGTAAGGTAAGACAAAACAAAACTTTATTATTTGAATGATGGTAGTGAACTATACTCAGAATTATCGTTATTTGAAGAGAAAACTGATTAGGTAGCAATGGAATGTTGATAAAGAATTTTTATTTAAATAAAACACCCCATTTTTCGGATTTCAAAAACATATTACAATTATTGCGATCCAAATTGGTACAGGGTGAACCAAAAAGTTTATACTAAAATTGCTAACCTTCTGATTTGGAGTAATTGTGGTTTGACCATGCTTTTTTGAACACTTTTATTGGATTTTGACCACATTTGAGAAGTGGATGAACTCCTAAATCCATTTTTTCGGAGATTCATTTTGGGATAATGATAAACACTTTGTCGGAATTCTACTTTATATTACAATACTTAGTACAATGTTTGAAAAAGTATTAAAACTATTGAATAAATTCAAAAAAATAAAAGTTCAAGTGATAAAAAATAAATTGAAAATTACCATTCCAAAAATATCAAACTTTATTTATTTATAATACACTCGTTTTCACATTTTTCTATCAAATAAATGCATTTCCTAATAAAGAAAATAAACGAGCTAGAATAATAATTTTAATGTTGTACGATTGTGAAAATTTCCATTATTCACAATGTCTCGATATAATAAAAACTGCTATTTACACTGTATTCTTATTATCAAGATTTACACGTCAACAGGGTCATATTTATGTAGCTGCAAACGCCACTGTTTTATCAGACCGTCCCATGCTCTTCGGGAATATTGTACATATTTATTTGGAGTTTTTGGATCACCTGATCGTCTTTCATTCTTTGGCACTTTTTTAATGTAATTATCATATCCAAGGGTATTCTTTCCATAATCGATTTGTTTCTGTCGCCTTGAAAGTGTCATCAGATCTGTTTCCATTTCCTTCCTGGGTCGTTTCCTGAAAAATAACAAAATCGATACATCCACTTACATTATTATGAAAAAATATACTGACTTTGGTAGGGTATCGTCCTGTTTGTCACCTAATCGTTTCTTAACTGAAACCCTTTTATCTTGTTCATCTTTTGATCCTAACCTCATAGCTAATGTTTTAGATATCCGACTCCCTATTTCTTCGTCATTTCCAGATTCACTGCTCACATCTGACATTTCTTCTTCTTTAATGTTTTCTTCAAATACTCTTTTAACCGCTTTCTTTCTTTCCTCTCCACCTATGATTTTAATTGGTTCATTGACGTAAATTTTATTTAAAATATATTTTACCTTGTACATGTTCTTTGGACTGGGGGCTTTCTAGACTAAAATTTCTGAATAGTTCTTTATTAAAAGGTGAAGGATTGGATTCATCTTGAAAGTTTTCTTTTTTTATGGGAGTACTTAAAATTTTCCTTTCCAAATGTTCCTCTGGTTCCTCTTTTTTAATGTTTGATGTATCTAAACTGAGATTTAGCTTACTATCTTCTAGCTTTCCACTGGAACCTTCTGGTTTAATCTGCATATTATCGAAATACCTAGAACAACGAAATAATTGCCAATACATAACTCTTTATTTATAAATACCTTTTTTCTTCATTTGTAAAATTGTACTTCAACTCTTCATCATTTTTAACTCTAATGGAGCTGGTGCTTGCTTCCCCCACATTAATGGAATCATCCAATTCACCTTCTTCTTTGGGTTCTGACTTAATTTTGACATCAACATTTGTACTTTTTGTTAAGCCTGCAGTTTCAGCATCCCAAGAATCCTGTAATAAGTTTCCTAATAACTGTGTAATTTCAAGGCTAATGACTTTTTTACTACTTTTAATAGTGTTACATAACTTAATCTCTAATTGAGCATATGTATTGTTCAACTTACATCGTCAAATATTCTAGCGTTTTTGAGAACTGTATTCATTGAGAGTCTCTTAGTCGCCCCAAGTGATCCAGCCATTATGCTAATCCAACTTGGAGTAAAGTGTAAAGCCGAAATACAATGTCAACCACTATTTGATAAATTATATATAGTTTCTTTATTTATATTGAATATATATATTTTATCAACACGCTATTCCAATTTTAGTAAAAATCAAAACAACTTTGGCGCGAATGTCTGTGTCGATGTCGCTAAACATTCATTGACATTTGACTATTTGACAAGTAAACATAGAGAAGAATTTTCACGATGTCGCTGATTTTTGTAATTGCGAACACGAGTTTAGATTTAAACAATAAGGAATAATTGTTGCTAAGTGAAAATTAGACATCCTACACCTATCAATTTGGATACAACAATGCGAACTGAGTGGAAAAGTCACAAGTTGTCGATTCGGTGCATAGAGAAATAATTTATTTCTCTATGGTCAGATGTCTCTGATGGTTCTTTATCTTATGGGTCATCCACTGCAGGTATCTATGATCCACTGTGCCTTCAACTAAAAATTAAAATATTTTAAATTTAAATAACTATCAATAATTTGTTTATAGATAGAGTCAAATATAATGTAGATGTATACATATTATCCATAATATCTTACACTCAATATATTTGTTTATTGATAATAATACCTACTTCTGATAATAATGGAATTTATTGATAATATTGATAACTATGGAAGACAATAACCCCTTATGTTGCTGTGAATATTATGATGTTCATTACGAAAGAAACCATATTTTAGCATGCTGTTGTAATTGTGAAGATTTAGACGAGGCGTTTGAAAGGTGTTTTTTTTTTAAATATAATTACTGAATTGAATAAACAAGTTGATAATCTGTATTATGTATACATTTTAACAGCTCTATTATTTCTAGTTTAATAGCTCGCAATGGGATTACAGATAGAAATAAACATGGTCTAATTATGACTATTCAAGACAGATTGAGAATACCTTGGAAAGGAGGTGCAAAGCAAGTAGCTTTTGATGCTCTTTTACCAGTATTTATTATACCAATAATGTTAGTAGCAGCTAGCATCAGTCTATGGTGGACTATCTTCGCTTTTACAACAGTAATAATATTCCTAATACTGATTTCAAATTTTTTAATTAAAACTTTACCACAAACAAAATTTTTTCTGATGTGGGCATTGACTTCGTTAGTTGTATTATATGTGATATTCGAATTTATCGTAATACCTTTTCTGGAAATACTACTGGAAGAAAACATTGCATTGAGTGTATTGATTTTTGGATTTATCATGAGTGTGTATGCAATGAAGAAAAGAACTAACGAACTACCTAGGTTGGGAGACAGTGAGGTGGAAAAAGGTTTAATTAGTACTAGAAATTGTACAAGGCTGGTAAATTGCTCAATTTGTCAAGTGAGAGTTCCTGATAAAGATCATCATTGTATTTGGTAAGTCTTTGATTGTTTATAGTTGAGAATTAACTTTTATTTCTTAAATTATCGTAAGTAGTTGTTAGCAAAGTTTGTTGAAACAAATTTTTGAAAAATACAATACATATTTCAGGTTTGATTGTTGTGTGGGAAAGCATAATCAATGTGTTTTTATTTTGTCACTGCTCTTTGCGATTGGAGCACTATTATATAGTTCAAACTTAACATTGACATCTGTGTGCCATCCTTTTATATTGTACAAGACGATTTTACTACCCGATGATTGTTCTGAAGTATACAAACTTTTCGAGTAAGTTTGTAACTTGGGAGAATTATCCTTTTTTTCAACATTTATATTTCTCTTTCAGATTGGGATTATCCTTTGTATCAGCTATATACAGTCTCGTAATAGCTTTTCTTCTCCTTATAATACTTTGCCAGCAGCTGCTGTTGGTATCGTTGGGAATAACGTTAAAAGAATGGATGCGTTTACCTATCAGGGTGAAGTTGTGTCTTGGTTTAACTGCAAACAGGCCTAATAGTCAAGGTTTCTTTAAAAATTGGAAATCTGTTATGTGTTGGAATAGACATATCAATGGTTCTTTAAATCAAATGTAGACAAAAGTGTATTTAATTTGTAGTACAGTATTTTTATGGTTTACGAATTACATTATGTAGTTAGTTTTAATGCACCCCATGTGTGAGTGAATACATTCCTAGATCTTAAGAAAATTTACTTGTTTATTTTACCAAAAAACCTTAAGAGGGGCCTCCTCACAGGGATACAAACCTCAAAACATAAACAAAAATCTAGTTATTTTTAAGTTCAAAATATTTACGACAGATGATTCATTTTAAAAATTTATTATTTACTTACCTTTTCAAATTCATATCCCAAACATTTTTCGAAATAATTAACATTTAAAAATAAACCTTTGTGATAAAGAATCCTATTAATTTAAATATATATTTCTCTAATTACCCCTGTATAGCTTAAAATAAAATAAGCTTTTCGAACTTATCTGGTATCTACTGGTCTCGTTATTGACCACAAAAGCGAGTCAACAACATAATTTATGAGAGCTTCGTCCGTTTGGGACAGCAACTTGAATCAAACCGACATGTGGACGCGGCTTTAGAGGTACGTATGTATATGTAAAACGTATTGCCTATATTGGTCTCGTTCACGTAATATCACAGATGGTGTACTCTGTGGTAATATTCTCATATTTTATGGTCTCGTGACAACTGTCAGTGTCAGACCATAACCTATAAAAATTGATATTATTTTTGTGTGAATAATTTTAAGGAAGTAACAATTAATGTCTTTTCAATCCAAAGTAGCTCTAGCCTCGGCTTTTGTATTTTCTGGTAGCATAATTGGTTACGTACACCTCAAGCAAAGTTATGATAGGTATTTTGCCACATTATTATTATTTTTTTTGGTAAACATTGAATTGCATTACAGACAACAAATGCATTCTGGTGTATTAAGAGACGTTGAAACACGCCAAAGAAGAAAACAAGAAAATATATATGTTCTTCAAAAACAAATTGATCTTGCTAAGCAGTTGAGAAATGAAGAGGATTCCAAGATAACCTGAAAATGTTAATAAACATTCAAATAAATAGAATTAAAGTTATTATACATTTGATTTCTGCATTTTGAGGATAAAAATAAAGTACCTACCCTATTACCAAGAAATTCTTATCCATCAGGATCTGGTTTAGATGTGCCTCTGTTCTCATTGACATCAGAAAATTAAAACAGCAAGGTAAGTAATATAATTATGTTAATTGAAAAATTCAATGTACTTACAAACTTTTATTCAATATAATTTGGTTTTGCAAAGCAATATCAGTATTTCAAATTATTATGTAACTACAGAAAACTATTTTTATAATAAGACATTTGTATCAACATAATTTATGACTTGACAATATCAGTCTATATCTCTTAAAAATTTGAAACATTGTTTTAATTAAAGGATATTTTCATTATCAGCCCAATGAACTCTTCTATTATTGTCTAAATTGCTAGCTCCTAAACCAAAATTCTTATGTAGTTCTTCTAAGGATTGTCGAGTGCACTCATGCTGGTAGTACCTTTTGTACCTCCTCACTAGTACCACAAAACCAATGAAGAAGAGTACTTGGACCAGAATCCATAATATTATCAAAGCAATCACCAATGAATAATTTAGACACACTTCGTTTTCTGCAAAATCTAAAATAATAACGTATTTTACTAGAACATTTTAAATATAAATTTTGTCATTACCATATCCAGCAACTAAAATTTTATGATCACCAACTACCAATCTGTCAGATGTATATTTAGTGGAATCTCTAACTACCATGATATATTCCAAAGGCATTTCGAACATCAAACTCGACTTTTGTTTGACATCAGTTCTATTAAGTTTGACGATTGTTGTCCCGTTTAAGGTTTCAATTCTTGTTTCTCTTTTTCTACGACCCTGAGATATTATATTTCCAGGACAATTGATCTGGAATAATAACTAATGTTACAAATACAATCTATTCACTTTATTGACCAATGAATATGTTCTTCAATGTCCAAATGTGTTCACAGTTCTTTGTCGATGGTTAAATTACATTTTAATTTACTTACTGGAGGACAAGTTCCTGTACAAAATTGTATAATGACACTAAATCTTACTATGGGAGAATCGGAGAATTTAAAGGCTTTAAAAGTTGCCCCTAACTCTATGTGATCGTTTGTTATTATTTTTTTCAAAGGTGGGAATATGTTAAGATCAGTTGGACACCCTTTGTCGTCCAATAAAAATATAGATTCGTCGTTTTTTTCTGTCATAGCTATTAAGTGACTCGCCCAGATATCCAAATCTGAAAAAAACAGGTTTTTACCGGGTCAGCAAAACAGTTTGTGTGCTTGGAGTATTAACAATTTCCACTGCATTTCATTTTACTTACTCTCTGGTTTGTTCAGTATTATTTGCAGCTGCAGATCTTGTCCGATTTGTGAATCGCTCACCTCATTTCCAGAATGAGCGTCTAATACTTTCATTATGACATTTGGTAGAGAAGCATTACCACCTGGGATTATTATGACGCTTCCTCTATTTGGTAACATTCTTAAAACATAATGTATGGATTAAATTTTTCTTGTCAACTATGAAATATTTGACTTACGGTGATACGTGCACTCCGGTACCAATTACCACTTTAGTTTCATTTCCAAAAATACATCCAACTCTTATCAGTCTATCATTTTGAGTTTGAATTAACGAATTGAACTGAAGCAACAAATTTCCCGAGAACAATGTTCTATAAGACAATAAAAACACAAGTCTTGACTTGTTGAGACGTTAATTTTAAAAACTTACCGGTTTACTGGTCCGTCTGCTTTTACGATACCACATTGCCCGGTCAATAAAGGAATCTGCAATGATATGGTATCATATCCACCTTGTCCTTTTGCTGAACAAACCGAATTGTCCGAGAATCCTTCCATATACATTGTACCTTTAAAGGTGACTTCCGGTTTATAATTTACTGTCATGTAAGTTTCAGTGCATGTCACTGATACTAAAAAATGACGTTAAAATTCATTAGTTTTATGAATTGACAACTTGTACAGGGCGGAAGGAATATTTAACGACAAACCATCAGGTTTGTTCCCGCAGCAAGTTCCTAACTGTTATGGACATATTGAGTCTGCGCAGTGTCAGAGTTCAGGCTCTGTTGGAACCCTTATTAGTTAGGGAGGCGAATAGGGGATTTTTCGGGAATGCTCGAGAGTGACAGTTGAAGATATGAGAGATATATTAGACCTAATAGAACAACTTTGGAAAGTATTAGCTCTATATGTAGTGACGTGCGCCTAGGAACTTGCTACGGGAACAAACCTTCTCTTACTTACTATTCAAACAATTTGCTTTCTCGTAATATACAGCTGATGGATTAATTTTCAATGAATTTGGTCCATAGATTTTCGTATCTTCACTATGTAAATAGCACGTACTACCACTTATTATCGTGAAAGATTTGCAATTAAATGGTTGGAAAGTATCACACATTTTTTGACATTCTTCTTTGGTTTTTCTTTCGAACATTATGTCGACGTGAGACGATGTCATGTTTTCGTATTCTTCATACGCGCAAAATTCGTTACCTAAAATATAGGGTTCATCAAAAGTTAGTAAACAGTTTACCAGTAAACTTTTATCAAAATATTTACTTACTGTTTGTAACGGTAGGTGCACATTGATTTTCAAAATACTCATCTCCATAACTAGAAACTCTGTAAGAACTAGGCAATAGTTGTCTATCTGTATCGCTTAAAATGCAAATTCCTCTGAGACTAATACTGTTATTATTGGCACCGTATGAATATCCACCAATTGCTTAAAACGAATTTAATAGTAATAGGATTCAAGGTAAATTCATGCAAGCGAAATTAAAACTAAGAAAAATGGTCAATTTTAGCTAAAAAGTTAATTTCTTCCATGAATTCGACACAACGCATGCGTCAAGCCCTCGCCACAGATCTGTATCAAGTTATTGTTTACATGGGCTACGTTCATAAACTTGAAGTAAGGATAATTTACTCCGAAGCGTTCATTAATTTACTCTACCAGTATAGAGTATGCTTATATAAACGTTCAGAAACCTACCCGGAGTAAACTCTGCATACTCCGCTTTTTAATGGAGTATTATATACTCTGACAGTTTGGTATACAGTAGCTCAGTTCAGATTAGTGCCTAGGTTATTTTTATTGATAATATTCATATTAATAATATTAATATTATTAATATTCAACTCATCCATGGTTAATTAATTTCTATTTTCGAAATGAAAAATATAACCCCAAATTTATATACACAACAAAATGACATTTGATTTGCCTCCGGGCGGTGTAGCCTCTGAACAGTTACACCGAGTAATCAACAAACATTTTTTTCTAATCACGTGATCATACTCTTCTCACTGGAGTAAGTTTATGAACGTAGCCATGATGAGACACGAATTCGACACAACACAGGCATCAAGCCCTCGCCACAGATCTGTATCTAGCTATTGTTCACATGAGACATGAATTTGACACAACACATGGGTCAAGCCCTCGCCACAGATCTGTGTCAAGTTATTGTTTACATGAGCTTGTATTACATGTTTGAAAATAGTTTATAGTTTGCAACAATAATTTATGTTAAATATTTATCTTCAGTTATCTGACAGCTCGATTACTATTTATTCGAAGTTTTGACAAATAATTGAAAGAATTTATGTTGAATGAACAGCCAACGACCTATTACTACCTTTAATAGGTCGTTGTGAACAGCTGATTATTCTTAGTTTGAGCACAGTACAGGAACGAACCAGTATGTTATCACGTGACGTCACACTCCCGAGTTCTCTGTGACCTACAACGTCGTCGGCCAGTGCTGTGGTGCGATCCAACCAAAGTGCAAGTAGTGAATTTGCGAATATCATTATTTATTATACAGGGCTTACATTATTATTTATTATTATTATTATTATTTAAGTTTATTATCATTTTTTTGCAATGGATACCATTAAAAAGAAGAAAACGGGTAGTGTGTTTGTAAACCAATGAATATTTTGTATGAGACTATTGTTTTATTCACTCATCAGTGTACTGTTCTACAATATTTAGGAAAAAACATTTAACACGTTCAAGTCATTTTAAAACGTATGCACCTACGCCTATGGAAAATTAAAATAAAGCGATCCGTTCAAGGTCATCAAAAGCTATGGCAATTTATGAATGAAATTATATAGTAATACTACTGGTTCGTTCCTATACTGTGGTTTGAATTTAATCTTTAACTTTAAATTAGTTT
>CAJUYG010000022.1:591483-607650 GCA_910591675.1 Galerucella calmariensis | reverse complement strand
ATCACCAAGGGTATTAAGCATATCTTCGTAAATCTGCTTACCTCTTAACCCTTTTAAATACAGGTACTTGATGATGGCTCGATACTCCAATTTTCCGATTTTCACAATTTCGGTGGATATCTTTTTTCTTTTAATTTATTGCGTAACTCTAGTTCACTTCTTTGACGTCCAACTTCACACTGACACTTCTAATGAGTTACTGTTCGTTGCCATGGTAATATTTTGTTTATGCATGGAATTGGTCTAGGCTAACTAGATATCAATACTTCCTCGTATAATATCACATAAGCATTGCTGTTCATATCTATCTTAATTGTTAGTCACCTACCGGGACTAATTGAAAATATAAACCATCCAGTTACAGTATTCTGATGATTACTTATCACATTTTGCAATAATAGCTTCAAACTGTACGATTAAGGAAGCTTTATTTATCACATTGTTACGTTAAGAAAAATTTACGTATGTCTTAAAACAATGTTTCATAGATGACATAACATAAATATATTGCGTGCAAGATTAGGTAAACATCAGATAGTCAATCAAACATTCAAGCACTGAGCTTTTCTGTAGTAATCAGTTCCAAAATAGTGTGGGAATGCCTAGATTGCCAAGACAAACTCAATGAGCTAGGCGAGAACATGGATACTATGGATTCCAGGACACACTGGAATAGAAGGAAATGAAATAGCAGATGAAATAGCAAAGAGGGGGACTGAAATTCCTTTCTGGGGGCCTGAACTCTTTTGCGGAATCAGCCCCAATGTAATATTGGAAGAAATAGGTAAAGCCGAGAAAAAGAGGAAGATTTAGTAGGACTTATACAAGCAAAAATTCTTTTGGGTGACTACAACCTGTTGAGAACAAATGAATGCATATGTCAAAGTAAAACTGCGCTAAGAGTTTTAACAGGGTTCCTAACGGGACTTTGTCGCCTGAATGGGCACCTGAAAAAGCTCAAAATAGTGGAGGAAGAAGATTTTGTGGCATGGAAGAAGAAACCTTCATCAACATACTTTCCAATTGCACAGCACTTCAGAATCCTAGAGCACAGCACCTGGGAGATTACTGGATAGGCTGGTACCGAGTGTCCGACGTTTCAAGGTTTCCCTTAAAAAATTACGCAGAGATGAGTGGGTTTGAATATGCGGGGCCCCCTTTTGCACGGGGCCCGTAGTAATTGCTACGTGGTTAATCCGGCACTGCTTTCTAGTGAAACTATTTTTTTCCTAGAGGTTTTGTTAATCTTGTTCGAATTGCTGTTGCTAAGCTATTCTTTTTAGGTATTAAAAAGTAACAAGTACAAACCATAACATTTATTTAACCCACACTGACTTATAGATAATTTTTCGAAAACAGCATGATGTAATTGTTTATAAAATTGTATCATAAACTTATACTTTCTTTAATCAACTTTAAATAAAAATTTTTTGGAAAACACTGTAGATAAAAAAGTCAAATATGGGGAAAATTAAAATAAAATTCAAGGTACTGAAGCTTAATTTCTAACTTAATAATGATACTTTTATTGCAAAATCACCTGACAGAACGTTTCGTTAACCTGCCATGCCACATCAGTACCTTTATCAATGTTCATAGTTCAACAAATTGTATAATATAAATTACGAAAAATAATTATGTGAATTATTTTATTTATTGTAGACGTGGAAAGATTCGATTTTATTAAATAATTAGGCTTATGTAAATTATTATAGTCACAATTAACCTTTTAACCTTCTTCCAATAACACACATTTGTTGTCCTAAATTGATTATATTTATACGTAAGAATATTAAACACAAACATTTTAAATGTAATATTTGTCAAAATGGAAAAAAATCGGTACAAACCGTCAAACACAATACATTAACAATGTTCATGACCAAAAATTTCCAA
The DNA here is from genome assembly GCA_910591675.1 of Galerucella calmariensis. Classification (NCBI taxonomy): domain Eukaryota; kingdom Metazoa; phylum Arthropoda; class Insecta; order Coleoptera; family Chrysomelidae; genus Galerucella; species Galerucella calmariensis. The sequence continues at coordinate 605,754 of CAJUYG010000022.1, read as the reverse complement.
GGGGGCGTCCATTAATTACGTGAGGTATTCTAGGGGGACTCCGCCTACGGCAGCGTGCTCAAACTTCGTCCTCGTGCGATATGGCCATCATATCCACACTAGTTGCACAAACTACTATTTCTATCAAAATATGCCCTTTTACATTTAAAAACAACCTGCCTAATGTTAAATCAATTTATCCATCCATTTTAAAGTTATCGAATTAAAACATTCAAGTTTTCAAAATTTCAACACCCTGTATTTCGAAAAGTAAATGTGCTAGACCCCTCAATCCTCATATCATTTTGTCCAATTTTACGAGAGGAATCTACATGCAAACGTTGTAATTACCCTTAACGTTCGAGATGCTTATACCATTTTTTGCGCGATCGTATTGAAATAAATTCCGAATAAAATAATTTAAATTTCTTCGAAATAATCGAAATGTCAAAAGTGACATTTATACTTCTCGATCAGTTTAAAATATATTTTGCATTTTGGTGAAATTGTTCATTACTTTTTGCGCGATCTTTTTTTTTTGTTTATAAGATTGATATTTTTTAATGGACAGAATCTAACAGAACAATATAAAAAGTAATAAATAGCATGAAAACAATTTCACCAAAATGCAAATTATATTTTAAACTGATCGAGAAGTATAAATGTCACTTTAGACATTTCGTTCATTTCGAAGAAATTTAAATTATTTTATTCGAGATTCGAATATTTCAATACGATCGCGCAAAAAAAGGTATAAGCATTTCTAACGTTAAGGGTAATACAGGTCTCCAGCAAAACATTGCTGTCGACCGGTAAACAACCCTTACCGTTCTTGATACTTAATATACTATTTCGACGTCTGAACGGTAAGTAAATCACTTACTTAGGTACCAGTAAACACAACCTACCGTCCTGACAACCGATGCTGTAAATAAAAAAAAAAGATCAATCGCGCAAAAAAAATGGAAATAATAGTAAAAATGTATCCGAACAAATTCAATTTTGATATAGCATCGGTGGTTCAGTGGTAAAATGCTCGCCTTCCACGCGGGCGGCCCGGGTTCAATTCCCGGCCGAAGCATATGAATCGCTGCTTCGTAAATGAGAGAGAGAGACTCAGGAGAGAGCACACGCACGCAAGCAAGGCACATAACGAAGCAACGTAACATAACGTAATGGTCAGATCTTTTGCGTCGCCACCCCCGGTCGCTCAAACATAACCTGACGTAAAGAACTGAAGTTCCAAAAACCATAAACAGTTCATGTAGATGATCTTCATCTATTACATTTAATGGATCGTATATCTGGAAACGAACGAATTGAGATTATGTGGATAGAAATTGAGCTTTTTGGGATTACTAGTAGAACTCCTGTAAAAATGTTTAGTGATGTCTCAATTTATTAAATTTAGACATAAACAAAATAATTCAGAGGACCAGTGAACACGTGCTATGAGCTACTTGAAAATAGTAACAAGGAAATTGTCTCCACAAGGAATAGGAACATAAAGCATTGTATAATATTAATTGATAACATTTATAGTTTATAATTATTCAAGTTTATCAATATATATTCATGGAAATTGTCAAATATAAACAACTTTATCTCAAGTAAGAAGAGGCTAATCAATTTTATTTCGATTATGGATAGTATAAAAGTATCAGCACAAACAAATTTAATACAGTTAGAAGAAAATCGTCAAAATGAATACGTTCCCAATTATTTCAGTACTTCTTGTAGCTTTTGGTAAGTATCTTCATTAATTATTCAAGTGCTAAATATTACTTGCAATCTTTGTTATACAATCCAAACTTATCTTTGAATTTGAAAAACTATTTTATTTTTTTTTCAGCATGTGCAAATGCAGCTGCAACCAAGAAAGAGTCTAGCAGCAGTAGCTCAGAAGAATTAAAAGAATTGGCTTCGTTATTGGAAAACAAATTCAATATCACCATTTTGAACGATATACAACAACTTGCAGTAAAAGCTAAAGCAAGATGCCCAGATATTGAAGAAAAAATTGATGTAAGAATTTACAATTCTAATTGCTTAATTTTTTTCAAGCTCTAATTTTTTCAGGGTGTCGCTGATACAGTACAAACTTGCATTGAAGAAATCGAGCTTGGATCAGACACTTTCTGTTCCCTCATCAAGAAAAACTTCGCTAAATGTGCCAAGCCAGCAGTCGATCTCGTTGCTACCTGCTTGCCAGATGAATCCAAAGATCTGCCATCACTTGCTATCAAAACTATTGTAGCTGTCATCGAACAAGCTTGTGCTTCGACCGTGGAAGAAATTTTGGGTAAGTTAATAAATAAATATCTTGTAAAAACAATAAACTCTATTTCGAATAATATTTTTCAGAATTGTTGAACCCTTGCGTTTTGGAGTCTGATCTATCTACCGTCCCAGCTTGTGGAGAAATCAAAAACTCCCTCGCAGAACACAGAAACAAGCTTCCATCCAAGGAACTCATCTGCAGGTATGTTTATTTAGATTTCGAATGTGTCTATATACTTTACTCTTGAGTAAAATTTCTATTTTTTGATAAACCTCGTATATGCCTTAAAGAAAGTTATATCTGATAGTGGCATTTCGAGTTTTGAACCAAGCAGAACTTTTTATCAAGAATAAATTTTTTCATAAAACCAATAATAAAAAAGTTTTCCATATGGTTCCAATTTAAGTAGACACACTGTATACACATTTTTTGATAATGATACACCAAGAATAGTTTCTCTTCTTATATAAATTTACTGCTTTCTACAATATTTTAATGAATTTGTTTTTATTTTTCAGCACTTTACCAAAAGTAAGGAACTGCTCCAAAGATTTGCGTAAAGCTTCATGCAAAAACGCAATCACTAACCGAGTAGCTGCCAATTTCCAAAATGCAATTGAAAATGCTCTTAAAGACGATTGTGCCGCTATTAACAAAGTTTAATTATTTTAAAAATGTATTATTGTTTGAATCGAATTTAATAAAATAGTTATTTGTTTGTTATTTGAGAGTTTTATTTGTAAAAAAAACTACCTGACCTGATAAACCTATAAATGAGAGCGAGACACGTAGTCAAAATTCCCTCTATTGGTCTAATGAGAATCCTCACTGGATGAGGGAAGAACATACACAACATCCTAAAAAAGTTAATGTTTGGGCAGGAATTGTGGGAAATCATATCGAAGGTCCTTTTTTCAATGATGGCAACTTGAAAGGAATTAAATATTTAGAACTGCTCCAAAATAATGTGACAACTTTGACAAACTTCCTTCCTTCCTTCCTTTTCACCTATGTGATAAAATGAGGATTGACATCTTCTGTGATCTAATTTTCACATTCTAATTTCTAACAGTTAGACTCAGAAACAGTAGATAAATTGGTAAAAATTACAACTTTTTCATGGTAAGGTTTGTTCCAACCACAAATCTCAAACTAATTTCCAATTCGTTTTCAACCTAACATCTGACAACTTTCAGTATGTACTGTATACTTTGGCAAGTTTATCTGAAGCCGTGAAAGGAATGCAATCGAAAACATTCGATATTGCCACGTTTAACTATGAAAAAGCTAAAGTACTAAGTATGTAATCATAACAATTAATAAAAGGGACTTTTTATTATTAACAATATTAACAATATGAATAAACGTTAATTCTTTAATGTGCTTGTTTCCTTGGATTTCTTCTACATTATTTTATCAATTTATGAATATTAAAAGATGAGCACTTTTCTAGCTCCTTCAAGCTCTGCCCCGTAGCTTCAGATAAATTTGCCAAGCTATACCTGCGTTTATGTTGGCATCGTCAATCAGCTGGTCAGCTGGTTAAAGGGAATACACAATTGTTATTATTTATATAATATTGATATATATTGAAAATAGAAAATGGAACAAAGTGGAAAGTAACATTGTTTATTTTTGGGTACCCTTGCTATATTTATAAATATATTAATCAATGTTCAACCAATTAATTAATGTTATAATGTTAAATACACAAAAACAAGAATATGTTTTTACATAAGGTTCTATTTTAGGATTACTTAGAGAGTTCTTAATTATTTCTCATTCAACGAACAGAAAAGATATTATATTTTTCGTCCTCCATTTTATGATTAAAATAAAAAATTTCCACTGTACGTTTCTTGTGGCATTACTTATTATTTTTTCTCTTATTTTTTTGGGAATCAAACTTCAATAAAAAATATAAGAACCTTATTGTGGATTGATTCCCAAAAAAATTGGAGAAAAAAAATATCTAATTACAAACATAATTCACTCTGCAATTCATTAAAACACAGCAATTTGCATGAGCTGCCAGATTGGTGGTTACGAATTCTGTGACACCCTGTATAATAACTAAAAGCTTGTTTACTGTTTTGTGTAAAACGTAATGGAAGGTGGACAACGGAGTGTCAGATAAAATTAATTGGAAAAAATGTTGTTGAATAATTGGAATTGTTTTTGTATTTACTAAATTCAATGAATGTTTATCAAAGTGATAACCTTGATTAGAATTATTTTTTGGATATATATTTATGAAAATGTAAAAAGAGCTCATTTACAGCACTTTTCATGTTTAAAATGCGTTTCTTCTAAAATTTTATGACATCATTTGCGGGGTTGGTAAATTGCGCACAGCGGTCAGTTTGTAGCCAGGTATACCCAAAATATACCCACGAATTTTAAAAGTTACCAGAGATTCAAAGGATTATCCCCTAATGACTTTACGATAACAATTTGAGGCGTAGGTACATAGATCAGTTTAGTTTTTGCATTTACAATTCGATCAGCCGGGTTTGGGCCCGGCTTTTCTTGTTTTTTTAGTTTTCTATTTCTTATTTTCTGACATTTTTATGGACTAAAGTTACAATTTGACCGCTGTGCGCAATTTACCTATACAGAAACCCCTGGCTGCAACTACCGGACGAACACTTCCCAAATATGGGAAACTTCTTGACCACTGTGCGCAATTTACCTACGCCCACTATTTGATGCCGAAAGAATAAAAAATGTCCCAAAAAACCCTCAATATTATCAATTTTGAGAATTTTTTTTGTTAAAATTTTGAACAAATGAGTGAGTATAAATAATTTGTGCTATAATCTTACAAAATGTAAGATAAGCTTTATTAACTTTCAGTCTTATAGAAATACCACAGAGTTTAATGAAAAAATATAATTTATTATTATAAAATCTCATTAATTTTCCATTTCCATTATTGTTTTTATTATTTTTAGCAAGTGGTGCAAAAATTATTATCAATAAAATTCCCAGTTCATCTTTATCTTCTAGTTCACCTCGTGGTTTATCAATAAATGCATTTTTTCTTATCAACGGTAATATATAAGCTACAAACACATTAGCAAGATTGTTCTTTTAAGCTATAGATTCTATTAATTCAAAATGAACAAATTGGTGTTAACCACAATACTATTCGCTGTTCTAGGTAAGATTTTCAATTTAATTTAAAAATAAAATTTTCAATTGGATGTTTTTCCAGCATTTGTAAATGCAGACAGTAGCTCTGAAGAAGGCATTAAAGAAGTTGCTGAATTATTAAAATCTAAATTCAACACAACTATACTTTTGGATGCTATCGAATTAGGAGATAAAGCAAAGTCCAAATGTCCTGATATTGAAAGCAAAATAGAAGTAAGAAAAATTTTATTATACAACAACACAAATAATTCATGTTATTGACAATATTTTACAGACTGCAGTGGATCAAGTCACGGAATGTATGGAAAATATTGACCTTGGAACAGAAACTTTTTGCTCGCTAATCAAGAAAAACTTTAAAAAATGCTCCAAGCCCGCTATTGACGTAATCACTTCATGTTTACCAACCGAATCTAAAGATATTCCAGCTCTGGTGGAAGACATTATATTAGCTATCATCAACCAAGCTTGTCAATCAACTGTTGAAGAAATTTTGGGTAAGTTTTCCTAACGAATTAAATATACAAGCTGTTGAAAAAAATGTTCTTCTTTTTATAGAATTGTTCAACCCATGTTTAACGAAGAAACCGTTTATAACTTTCCAACCTTGTGCTGACATTAGAACTATCTTGGATGAACATAAAAATAAACTTCCATCCAAATCTTTAATTTGCTCGTAAGTATGCTTCCAAATCTACTATTATTACCTAGTTAATACTAATTTTTTTCTAGTACGTTGCCAAAAGTAAGAGACTGTATTAAAGACCACGAAGAGGCTTCTTGTCAGAATCCAATTACCCGAAGCAGTAGCCTGAAATTCCAAGACGCCGTCTCAAACTCCATTAAAGACGATTGCAAAGCTTGAATTTTTTTATAAGACCAAAAATAATTTTGTACTTATTAAAAATATGTAACTCGTAACATGCTTTTTGTTTTATTTTTGAAGTGAAAACCTCTTTAAGCGTGTTTTTGGATGATCTCTTCAATATCATTTGTGCAACACACAATACTTTTGGTTATGCAATACACAATACTTTTTGTTATGCAACACACTATACTTTTAGTTACGCAACACACCATACTTTTGGTTATGCAACACAATTAACAATAAAACGTATATAGTGTTGCATTTATTTGAAAAAATTTCCATCTTTTATGGACGTGAGATAAAAGTTGTGTAAGGGAATCGTTCAATTGTGAAAATTCCACTGCTGGAACTATTTATTACAAAATAAAGCCCTGTCAATCATATTCAAAAAATCATTTATTCACGGCATGGTCTTGGTTTATAAAAATTCAATTGGGTATCAAACTTAGTTAAACTTTTCATGTTGTTTTTTATTTACCAGAATGGCGATAAATTTTATAATTTTAGTGTTTTGATGAAATTAATTTTTTCTTTACTTGGAAAAAAATAATTATACAAGATAACATAATATCAGTATTAACAAATAAATAAAGGTTGAGAAAGTTCAGATCCAGTTAATCATATAAAAGTGATTGCTTTGTTTTTGTATTTACAAAGTATTGGTATTTTCGTTATAACAAACACTCCAAGTCTGCAAGATGATCAAAGCATTCTTTATAGTAATTTTAGTTTCTCTTGGTAAGTTATTACAGAATAGTTGTATTCATAATAAAAAGCGCGGGGTTTCCCACAAATAATGAACACGCTTAGCATCCTTTTTTATCCACTCCTATCCTATAAATTACGTCTTTTCCTATAGATTATCTCAAAAATTTTTATCAAAATCGAGATGCACGTAATCATAACTTTTTAAATACCCTGTATTATTTGATCCAACTTCTCACACTAACACTGAATACTATTTTCACTACCACTACACCAACAGTTTTTGAAAAAAAGAATTTTTCATTCTAGCTACAGACAGTATTGTATGTAGTAGAAGGGTGCCAACGTTAGAACAATTAGAAAGAGCTCCAGGGGATTTGAAAAAAATTGTTCTACAATGGACCAGTGATCTTGATCGAATGTTAATTATCGAGCTCAGTCGCGTAATCGATAAATCCAGAGATACATGTCAAAACTTTGAAGAAAAAGTGAAAGTAAGTAAAAGGTACCATTTTTGAAAATAAAAATGTGTTTAACTCCAAGAGCTCATCCATATCTCCAATGTGGTTTTTTGAAAACAAAAGGGTTCAATAAAACTAGACGTCTAAACCAAAATATCTAAATTATGAAATCAAACAATTATATTTTGTTAAATCTACATTATATTTAACCTTAAGTTGTGACGTGTTTCGCTAACACAGTAGCTTTTTCAAACGAATGGAGGTATAATGAGAAATTTTCAATTTATACAGTGCCTTTATACTAATTTACAAGGAAATGAAATGAATTTGTCTAAATATGGGATTAACTAAAGTATTTAACAAGTTTATCTGGAAACTCATTCACAACAATCCTACAGGAACCTTTCTAGGTAAAAAGGTTTAATAAGGGAGAATTGTTAATATCAAGTTGGTCGTTAAGAAGATTATCTGAATATTTGTTTTTATTTATCTCTAGGGCTTCTAAAAGATTTAATTTGAAGGATTTAGGTTCTATATGCAAAATTTTAAAATTTGAATCGAAAGAGTGTTGGTTTGCTAATAAATGATTTGAATAGTTGGAATCTGATTTTTGGTTGTCATAACTACGTTTGTGTTCTGAAATTCTAGTTTTAAAATTCCTAAAAGTTCTACCTATATAAATTTTATCACAGTCGTCATTACCACATTTTAATGTATAAACTCCTGATTTATTTAGTTTTGAAGATTTGGATTTGTTGTTTTTAATGAATTTGGATAAATTGTTGTCGGTTTTGAAGCAAATATTCAAGTATAAAGTTTCTAAAAATGATTTTATTTTTGAGGATGGTTTTCCAAAGTAAAAGCTTTTAAATTGGTTATTTTTGTTTTTATCAGAAGGAAATACTTGTTCTAGAGTATGTTTTCGTATCTTTTTATTTATGATGTTGTCAATTAAATTTGGATCGTAATTATTATTAATCGCTATTTGTTTTATTATATTTAGTTCTTTATTGTAATTGTCAATATTCAATGGAACTGATGGAACTGTTAAAAGTCTATGTATCATGCTATTGAAAGCTGCTAATTTATGACTGATTGGGTGGACTGAACTATTATGAATTGTAATGCCTGTATATGATGGTTTGTGAAATATAGAAAAGGCATGTCTATTATTTATATTTGAAATTGTAATATCTAGAAAGTTTATGTACTTATTTTGGGGGACTGAGAGGGTTGCCCATAATCAAACCCTCTTTACTGCTATACACCTTTCCGTTGAAATGAAAATAATTTTGATTTAAACAACTCTTAATAAATTTATAATATTAGACTGAATTATGGGATTAGTATTATTGTAAGTGAGCAAGTTATCAACAAGAGTGATAGTTTAATCAGGAGGTATACTAGGGAATAGATCTGTTACATAGAAAGATATGAATTTAGACAAGTGAGTTAGTTTTATATATTGAATATTATTAATTAGTTCTGTTGAGTTTTTGATTGAAAATTGAGGTTTGAATGAACAATATTTGGAAATTATATCTATTAGAAATTTTAAATGACGGTGCTGTGAATAAAGAAACAACCGGTCTAATTGGGTACCCTTCTTTATGAAGTTTAATTAATGAATAGAGTTCAGGGTGTTGTGGATTTGGTAAAAATAATTTGTGTTTTTCGTTGTCGCTTATTATCGATTTGGAGTTATTTACCGCTAATTCTATTTCCTTCTGAAATTTAATAGTAGGATCTTTTTTGCGAATCTCAAAATTTCCGGCCTGTATGAAATTGTTTATCTTTAATATATAATCTTCTTTAGGTAATACTAAAACCGTATTTCCTTTATCTGCTTTAGTAAAAATTAGGTTATTTGAATTTGTTTGTTTGATTTCATAATTTACTATGGATCTACATCAAGTAAAAGCCTCATCTATTCAATTCACAATATCTAATCTTTTCCAGCAAAGGACAATTAGGTTGCTACTAGTTTCGGTACATAATTACCATCATCAGGCTACAATAGAAATAGAAATTGTACACTTAATATAAAGATCTCATGAAATTATGTTAAACTTTAAACAGAACTACTTATCAAGTAATGTAACAGGATGTTCAAAGTTGAGAATATAAGATTCTCAAAAATTACATTTAAAATTTAAAAATAACATTAAAATTTTTGTTGAAATAAAAAGACATGAAAGCAATTTGCATTTAAAAATTTGATATCCAAAATTATTTTAATAAGATGATGAAAAAGTGTTTCCTAACGGTCAAGGTCAAGCTAGAACTGACATAACATCAGATGTTACCAAAATCGATCGTACACCGAAGAAATCAAATTATTTTCCGCTCTATTATTTTTTAGACGACAGTGGTCGACTTGAAGAGATGTCAGGAAGAAATAAAAGTTGGTTCAAGTACCGTATGCGAGACAGTTAAGGCCATCATCACGAAATGTTCAACGCCAGCAAGGCAATTGCTCAGTGATTGCTTACCAATTGAATATAAAGATCTTCCTCTTTTTATAGAGAGAGTCCTAGTCAGTTTGGTTAAACAATTTTGTGGAATTACCATAGAAGAGCTAACCGGTAATATTTGGAAGTAAAAATAATTTATTATTATTAATTTTATTTATAAATTTTCTAGAATTCTTCAACCCTTGTCAATTTAAGAGAGATGTAAGAAGCTTTCCATCGTGTCGGAAAATGCCTGACTTTATCCCAAGACAGTTTCCAAACACTGAGCAACTTTGTGGGTAAGGACTTTAGTTAATGTCTACTAATTTATTTACACTCTGTATAATAATTAGCATCTAGAATGCGCATTTGCCCAAATTTATGATTTCTATAATTTTATCCTTAATACCTTGCAAAATATTTAACTGACTTTGCATTTTGGTATTTGCTTCCAATCGAGAGAAATAATTTAATTTATTTTTTCAGATTATTGAAGCAGCTCAAGATATGTTCCTACGATGTTCATAGCGCATCCTGTACCAATCCGATAACTCTGAACTCGTTCGCCAAATTCCACAGGACAATCGAAGAAGATACTGCAAGTTTTTGTCCAAATAAAACCATTAATGAAGTTTAATAATATGTTGTAGTGATTTTTAAAAGATGTACTAGTTTTTAAATAAAGTTTAAAAAAAACTATTCCATCATTAACGGTAATTCGATCCTTACATGCGCGAAGATAGTGAAGTTACAGAAAAGATCTGTCTCTGAACATATCAGTATTTTTAAATTAAAATACCCTGTTTGTAACGACATCGTTTAATATTTCATGGTATTCGCTGTCCTAGGTCTGAGGCAGTAAGGCACTGACTCATTAACCTATTCCTGTGAAAATTCCACACATGTGATTTTTAACCAATCAGAACGTGTATTTCTAACAGATCACCATGGCAACGGATGAATTTTAGTGGACATTTTTTCCTCCTGGGTACCCAACAGCGAATTATACTGGACAATCTAATTTTTATTTGTTCGCATGATAATTTTGAATTTCAACTACAAGCATAGATGTTTCCTAAATTCTTTGGACCATTATAATTATTATTTATATTAAAAACGCAATTATTATATACTATGGCAGGTTGATTGGAAGTTGCTTGTTCTTGATTTACAGATTCTTGGATTGTCTTTGCATTTGGTGTGCAATTTCCTCACCGAATAGGTACCACACGAGGTCAAATTAAATCCGGAATTTTTTTTGGCCTCTAGTGGTATTACTAGTGAAAATCACCTCTGGAAAATGTGTCTGTTCTCGGATAATCATTCCGAGCCTCCTGAGTGAAAGTACGAACCTCAAATAATTTTTATTCACTGCAATATCTCTTCAAGAAATATGATTCCTGGAGACCATTTGGTACAGAAGAAAATAAACAAGTTACCTGTAAAATTCAGTGAGTGAAATGTAACCATGAAGACTATTTTCCTAATGCTATGTATGTATTTTGGGGTGACATTCACTGAGACCTAAAAGATTTATTGTGCCCCCTTGAGTCTCAGAAACTTTTGAGCTTTTTCAGGTGCCCATTCAGGCGTCAATGTCCCATAAGGATCCCTGTTAAAACTCTTAGTGCAGTTTTACTTTAACTTTTGCATTCATTTGATCTCAATAGGTTGTAGTCACCGAGCAGAGTATTTGATTGTATAAGCCCTACTAGATTTTTCCAATGGTCAGATCTTCTCTTTTTCTCGGCTTCACCTATTTCTTCCAATATTACTTGCTGATTCTTCAAAAGGGTTCAGGCCCCCAGAAAGGTATTTCAGTCTCCCTCTTTGCTAGTACATTTCCTTCTATTCCAGTGTGTCCTGGAATCCATAGAAAGGTAACTAGTTCTCGCCTAGTTCATTGAGTTTGTCCAGGCATTCCCACACCATTTTAGAACTGATTACACAAGAGCTCAGTGCTTTAATGGCTGCTTGACTATCCTTTGTCTTCTGTATTCTTTATCAATATTGAACCGGGCGCATTTTCTTATAGCGTGGATTTCCGTTTGAAAGATACTTGGGTTTTATTCCCAAGCTTCCAGAGTGTTTGGTTCCTGACCCGAACACTCCTATCCCAGTTCCTTCTATTGCTTTTGAGCCGTCCGTGTACCTTTGAATTGCATTCGTTCAAAATCTGGTAATGGTCCTAATGCTAACTACCTTTTCTACTCACTCACTAGATCGCGCCACGATATGATACCCGTTAAATGATGGATTGCTATTTCTTAATACCAATAACTTAATTAAAATAAATTGATGGACTTCGAAGAAAAAATATTATATATTTGAAAGTGCTGCAAGTTTTCTATTGAAGATAAAGATTTTTTATCAGCAACTTGAAATAGCCAAGTTGTGCCATTGTAGACATTCCTGAATGTCCTTGAAATTTGGACATGAATATCCTCGCAAAAAGAGTTGCCAATCCACGCTCCGTGTGATACAGTCGTAAGACTTCTACATTCAACTTTTCCATCCAGAAACAAAATTTACACCCCTAATCATGAAAACCACTTTCAAGCCCACCCCTCGTCGAATACATCGCTTTCAAAATTATCTTCCACCTTTCCCAGCGTTTATCCAGAATTTCCCTGAAATTTCGTATAATTTAGAAACGACCATCCTCGCAGGCAGAAAACCGACAATCCACGCGTCGTGTGATACCGTCTTAAGACTTCTATTCAAATTTTTCGACGAGAAACAAAATTTAAGCCGCAAATCATGAAAACCACTTTCAAGCCCTTCCCTCGTCTAATGCACGGTTTCAAAATTATTTCCCACCCTCCCAAACGTTTATCCGGAATTTCCTTGAAATTTCGTAAAATTTAGACATGACTATCCTCGCAGAAAGAGAGTTGACAACCCACGCGTCGTGTGATACCGTCTTAAGTCTTCTGCATTCAACGAGAAACAAAATTTACGCCGCAAATCATGAAAACCACTTTCAAGCCCATCTCTCGTCGAATGAATGCTTTCAAAATTAACTCCCACCTTTTCCAGAGTTTATCCCGAATTTCCCTGAAATTTCGTACAATTTAGACATACATAAATATTCTCGCAGGTAGAAAACCGACAATCCACGCGTCGTGTGATACCGTCTTAAGACTTCTATTTGAATTTTTCAACGAGAAAATTTAAGCCGCAAATCATGAAAACCACTTTCAAGCTCATCCCTCGTGGAATGCATGGTTTTAAAATCATCTCCCACCCTCTCAAAAGTTTATCCCGAATTTCCTTCAATTTTCGTAAAATTTAGAAATGACTATCCTCGTAGGCAGAAAACCGACAATCCACGCGTCGTGTGATACAGTCTTAAGACTTCTACATTCAACTTTCTTCACATGAAACAATCCGCAAATCATGAAAATCACTTTCCGAGTCTATCCCTGGTTTAAAAATTATCTTCCACCCTCTCAAACGTTCATCCCGTAATTTGCTGATCTGTCAATTGGTCCTCGCAGCTTCATAACAATTCAGTTGACAGACACACGAGATCAAATTTACAGATAGCCACAACCCTGAAAACGGGAAATCGCGAAATAAAACAAGTTTTTTTACTACAAAAAATGGTTTAATCAGACTGCATATTTACAACAAAATTGGTTGATTTTTTTCATTTTCAAAGAAATAAATATCTAAACGTTGCCGGCTTAAAAATATTTAAATCACATTAAAAAAACTAACGAGTTATCATTATTATGATTATTATTATTACATATCTGGAATAAAAGAAACTTTCACAAAAAAAAAACTTATCGAGACTTATTTATTTTGAAAAGTGTCGCTTAGATCTGCAGAACGGAACACGACTGCAGAACTACATTAAAAAATAACTAACCTAACATTACAATGAAGATGATCGCTTAAAAATGTTAATATTTACTTCTTTGCAGCCTTGGCATTATTTTTGACGGGGGTTTTTCCCTTGGCATTAGTCGCTTTCGCTTTTTTGGCTTTTGGTTCTTCCTCCTCTTCGTCTTCCTCCTGAAATATAAAAAAATATTGTAACGGAGACTATTTTATTTTGCTAATGTGGCTAAGTCACACCTTTACTTTTCCATTTGAAACTTTCCGTTTTCTACCATCCTCCTAAAAAAATGGGAATGTCAATAACAAAAATAACGGTCACAATGCCATCCACCCATTGATAATAATTTGAATTTTTTCGGTTGCTTTTTATACTTTTCTCAAATAAATTCATAACCGCAAGTACAATACAATGAATTTTTCAGCTTGCTATCTACACTGCCTCCAAAAATGTAAACAATATCAAAATTGATAGAAAATTGTACTTGTAGTAGTTCAAATGTACCAGATTTAAAAACATCT
>CAJUYG010000022.1:567720-591473 GCA_910591675.1 Galerucella calmariensis | reverse complement strand
ATGATCTTTCAGAAATAATAAAGACCTACCAACTGCCGGACTTGATCTCTCGAGAAATGTCAGGGGGTTGTCGGTGCATTTTTCAAAAAACGAAAGTGAATTAATTTCTTTTAGCGGAAGTAAATTCCCATAAAAAAAAGTTTTATAAGTGCAAAGTTACGATAATTATTTGTATATTAATTAGTCAACAAATTCTGTTATGAGAGTATTTTTTTGTTCCATCTACGTTTTAAGTAACATTTACTGTGTTTGAGCGCAGCACAAGTTTTGAGACTAACATTTCGTAGTCTAGTGTTCTCCATATTTTATTAAATCTATTTAATCTGGAAGTGTCTCAATTTCAAGCGACAGAAGTCAATAAGGCATCAATTACTGTAGCTTTACGACCTACGGTAGTTGCTAAATAAAGGATTTTCATAGTGGCGCCTTATACTCCAATACCCTTTTGAGCTACCAACTGCTACAGTCTTAAGTGCTGTAAAGTCAACAAGTTCGTGCAGCGCTTTTCACGCTTAGACATAAAAAGGCGTGTGGGTTAAGTGGTTGAAGAACACGGTCATTCTCCAACCATAAATAAAAATACATGATCTTGCCACACAAAATCTTCCATACTTTCAACAGACAGCATTTGACAACAAACAAATTCCTGCAACTACACTAAACTGGCGCACAAATACAATGTATGACAGATCGAACACTAAAGAGGTTTCCATTTCAATAATGAAGGAACGACAAACTTTTTTTTGAACAGTTATTTCAAAAACAGTGTACTGATATCGAGAAATTAAGTTCTGTGATGGTGAAGTTTAAGTTACCGACCCATAAGTTTTATAACAAATATTAATGATATAATCAGACATTTTTTATTATTTAAAAACAACCTAGCTATGTGGAAGCGTTGAAATTAATATAGATTGAAAGACTTCAATTGTAGACTTGATTCTTTAGATCGAAAACGGAATTTCATTAAACACAAATTCAAATATACGTTAAAAAAAAAAACATGCAATTCATTTGTATCGAAAAAAATTGATTCAAAAAATTTCTACAAATAAAAAAGTAAAAGCAATATAGAGGCAAGCTTTACACACTCAAAAAAATATACTACATTCTGATCTGATTTGTATATATTCACATTTTCCAACAAAAAAAATTTTACACACCTGACGATAAAAAAATATATATAAACTTGAAGAAAATTGCAATAAAGTAAGAATATTCCAAAAAAATAACAAAAAAATGTGAAAATTTCCAACAAAAATTCAGTTCCGTAACTGTTAAAAACATCATAGATTTTATTAATATGTTTAAACGATATCAAATTAAAACCACTAAATTCATTTAAATCAAAACGTGAGCTTTCAAAGTAGAACAGAATGTAATTAAATCCAAAAGTACTTACAGCGCCTTCCTCTCCTTCTTCATCGTCCAACATTTCTTCTTCTAATTCATCCATTTCATCGAATTCTTCCATTGGACTACCAATCAAATGGTGTCCGATTATATGAACTGGTCCATTTCCTTTTTTTAAAAAAAAACATTCACATATTAGATGGCTTCACAATAATTAAAACACTAAAGACAAGATATAGATTCACTATTTACAAAAACTAACCTTGTATTAGAGAGAAGGTGACTGGTGGATCAGGGAAAGACAGATCTAACAATACTTGACTGTTTGGACCACCCGCTTTAAGTGTTGCTACTGGAATTTTTACTGAATCTTTCCAGGTCATGGCTTCTACTTGTACTACATTTACCTCACCTAAAGATGAAAACTTTTCATTAATTTCATAAAAGAATACATTTCGTTACCCTAATTTGCAAATGTAAGTCCATTTTTGCCAAAATTGGGTTTTTGGCACCATCTCGTTTAATACTATCCTAAAAGAGTCTGTTTTCTGAAAACATTTTTAAAATAACAGATTCTAACCCTAATTTACGTAGTTTACCAAAATAGAATCATCAACCACTAATAATTCATCCCAATAACCCCTGTAAAATCAAAATCAAACTGGACTTAAAACATTTGCGAATTAGGGTAACGATTTATACAAGTAATGGCATTTCTACTATTCTAGTCTCACAGCACTTTTTTCCTCTACCTACCTATATCTTTTTCCCTCCAAATAGAGATTTTTCAAAGTTTATCAAATGTTTGTATAGATTCAGTAATCAAGGTCAAATTCAAAATATATGATTTGATAATACACTTTACATAAAGAAATAAATTTGGTTCCTTTCCTACTATTTGCAATGTGAATGACTTTTTAATTATGATAATAAATAAGGTATACTTTAGCCTTGGTTTTGGGTAAGCAGGTAAATTTTGTCATACTTCTTGTTGACCAGGATAAAATATTTTTTTAAATGGTGTATGGAGCAGAAGTAACTTTTGAACTCAAACTATAGTTGATGAATAAATTGGCGTCAATAGAAAGTTTTAGCAGACATATTAGGATTTTCCATAATCGAAATTACAAAACGCCGGTAGAATTTTAGTTGTGAATGCAAAATAAAGTACTTTGATTTTTAGTGGAAAACTTACATTAGCTTTAAAAGTACATTCAATAATTTTTGAAAATGAATAATCCAAAGCTATTATAGTATTTGCATACAAAAAATAATTTTCTAAAGCTTGGACGCCTTGTAATGGCGTTACAATGGGCGGACATAGCAAAATTGCAAATATTGTTGTCAGACATATTTTTGGAACTTGAATACAACTTTGGCAAACAACAAACAAAACTATTCTCAGAACGTTGGTGAAAAGCCTTAAAATAAATTAACAAGACTTACCTTCAGTGGCTTCGGGTCCTAACAAAGCTTGTTTGATTATCAATTTATGTCCTCCTTGGTAATCTTCTGCTCCTTTTGCTTCTGGATCCCATACTTCACTGGTTTTTCCTTTTAATGTTAAAGCTGCAAAATGAATTGAAACAACCATTATATTTTGTAAGTATAACCACCGGTGATGCTACTCTCAACGACAATGGCGCGCAAATGCCGGCTTCCCGAACAAGACTAACGTTCTACTATGGAAACATTACACTTTTGATATGACGTTTATATAAAAAATATATGTCCTAGAAATATGAAAAGATGTAAAACTTACCAAAAAAATATTCATCTGCCATTTTTATTAAGAGATGTTATTAGATTTTAATAGAATTACACGTGAAGTTGCCACCGGTAAACGGGTCGAAGATGAAAAGAGGTTGTTCAGTTCAGTTTGTAATGGCGGTAGAATGGTAGAAAGAGAAGCAGACTAGAGGGCGCGGTTGGTTGTAAGCACGTTGTGACTAATATTCCAGCAAACATATTTAGTACAAGAGAACTGTGATTGTATTTTCATCTCTTAGATTGACTGTGCATACCTACTGCATTGTACGAAAAGTTAGCAGAGCTTATTAACTTCGAATAGTGTATTATATCGATGGATTCCTTTTCATCGCTTTTCATGATATTTGTTAATTTTCATACATTATTACACAGCTACTTTTTGGTCTGATTTAGTCTAATTTCCAAGCATAACACTGAGCATTATTTTATCATGAGAAAATCTACGTTTTTTCAGGATAAATCATTTTATTGGAAATTCACTTGCAATTTTCTGACTCTTTGGACCAAAAGGTGGTTTTTCAAAATAATTTTATTCATATAACGACTATTTCTTCTTCACTTCTCTGCTCAAGCTATTTTTTATCAATAATTTAATTTGCTACAGACTTGTCGGTAAGTGAATGCAACAACGAATGTCGGTTTCCGTAAGACTAGACACAATCAATTTACCATTTTGCAAATTATCACCCGGCACTTTTAATGACTTGTAAATAAATTATGGAATAGAAATTTTCACATAAAGTGTTTAACAAACGAAAAAAATTCACTGGCTTTTGTAAATAATTTAAACGTGCTGATATATCTTTTTAAAATTTGAACCTGATCATTTCATATTTACTGCAGTAATCTTCTTTATCGACAGTGGTAGTTTTTGAAATTGACATGAACAATCGATTCGATTATTTTAAAGTTAACTATTCAAAAACAGGATTGTAGTAAATTATTTTCTTGTTTATTGATCCGTTGGTTTATGAACTGTTTCTTTGTGATATCTAAATTACATGAAAAAATTTGAATATATGCGTGTCTACCTTCGTCAAATATGGGTTCAAATATGGCTCAAGAGGTATCCCCAGATAGCACAAAAACGTTTTAAAGACATTTTAAAGACGTTTGTTCACGACGTTCATGACGTTTTTAAGATGTACGCCAATATCCAAAAGATATTTTAAAGACGTTTTCAGGACGTACATTGTTACAAAACAAGGCGTCTTAAAGACATCCAGTTTGTACGTCTTTAGGACATCCAGATTTGTACGTCTTTAGGACATCCAGATTTGTACGTCTTTAGGACATCCTGTTTTGTACGTCTTCGAGACATCCAGTTTTGTACGTCTTCGAGACATCCAGTCTTGGACGTGTATGAGCCGTCTATTTACTTGATGGAAATTCATTCAAAAACTATATAACACATACAAGTACATAAGAAATATGGATTTTTCACTAACACAGCAAAATTTAGAAAATAACATTTAATATCAAGTAACTGTAAGTGAAACGTGTCCAATATTTTTTACATAATAGTAAGTTATATATAGCGGTTAAATGAATTTACATCAAGTAAATATACAAAACTAAACTAAACTTTTTATACTTATAGAATAATACGATATTAGAAATTATGAAAGCAATAAGGTATGAGTTCTAGACTGTTTACATGCATCTACAATAAAAGTAATCATATTACTTTTTCACTCTTTAATAAAATTAATATACCATTATAACCGTTTAACAATATTATTTTTTCTCTCTCCTGCTCTCCTTAACCAGTTTTGGATGGACTTTTCGGTTTCATTATTTGTTGCTGCCATATTTGCTGCTTCAGCTGAACCTAAAAGAGAGAAAAGAAACTTGTGAAAAATTACGAAAAAATGTTAGAATGGATAGATATTACAAAAAATGTTTTATGTGGGTATCGAAAATTTCATCAGAAAAGAAATTATAGAATACACACGTACTAATCAGTTAAATGTAACAGAAAATAGTTATTAGACTAGTAGGCAAAGTAAGATAACTTACTTATTATCAGTTTAGCCACTAAATGACTATGAAAATCTTGCTTAGTTTTTCGCCCCAGCCAGCTATACTTCATAGCTACCTCATCACTGAGCAGAGAACTAAGGGCTCTTTTAACAAAATTATAGTTGTTTGAGCCTCCCAGCTTAGAAAGCTCAATCACCTGCAAAAAAATTGTTTGGGTTAGAAAATATTTTAATTAAGGCCTCCTATTAGAGTTGTGCAAGGTTTTTCTTCAAAATCTTACTCCATTATTAAATTCATCTTCATTCGTCAAAATGACTTTGAATGCTTCTAACTCTTCTTCACTTGATATAGGAAATTGTATTTCAGGAAATTTTGTATAAAATGACACATCCTTTTTTTTTGTTTCCAGTTTTGTATTTTTAAAAACTTCTTTTATATGTTTAATCTCAGCCAGACTGTCTGTTACCAATGCACGTAGCATATGATTTTGTTGTATTATGGTTTTAAGGTGTTTTTCTAAAAAATAATACATATCTGGGGATATAATACAAATTATGAGTGTCAGGATTAAATATTAAAACTGATAATGTAAAATTCTATAAAAAAAAACGCGTTTTGTATATAAACATCACAACATACTTAACAAATATTACTTTACCTGTTTGTTCACAGCTGTGGCAACCAACCTGTGCTGTGCTTATGTTTATAACATCCAAATTTTGACAATCATTCTCAATAAAATAACTGCTGTTATTAGGTCTGCCTGAAATATTTTGATTATTTAAAATTTCGAATGATTATAAAATAAAAATATTCACCATTACCACTTAGGGAGGTATCAAATTTATTATCTGAGATAATTTCTGTATTATTTTCTAATGCTGAAAAATTGAAAAAAAAAGTATAATGTAGGTATATAACTATTTTTTGTTATCGTCTAACAAAATATTGAAGTCTGGAAATCACATGCATAAACTGCATCAAAGTAAGAATGAAAAGTCACTTTTCCCTTATAAATTTGACAGTAAATAGGGATGAATCAATTAGAACACGGTTGACTAGATTGTCACGTGATCAAGATGTATTCTGAAATAATATTGTACATAAAAAAGTAAAAATCCAGGACTCCAATTTTTTGCTAGGCTTTATGATGGTTTATGACAACACAAGTTGAAATACAAACAAATCTTGCATATTTACAATCTAATTTTGTGCAGTAACCCAGTGTCGCTGATGGTCTCTTGACAGTTGAATTTTTTTTCAATTTTGGTGGTGGTGGAAGCTGGCTCTCTTCGCTGCTCATACTACTGTCACTAGATGAAAGCTTTTTTTGGATGATTTTTCTTTTTGTGGCTAATGATTCTTCTTCAGTATTAAGGTCACTGGTGTCTTCAGCCTGCCTTGCCTTGTTTCGAGCTTTTAAATAGTCATCTAAAAAATTAGATTGAAATTTTACATCAGGATCTATTTTTACATGATATAAAACTTGTAACACTTGCACTAACTTCTTTGTTCAACATTAATAAAAATACTCTACCCCACAAAAGTGGTATGTCCAAAAATATAAAAACAAAGTTTTAAGAAAATTTATCACAAAATCTCTATAATTGACTTACCATACAGAATAGTAAAAAATTACTTACTAAAAGTTGCATTTCTAAAGATGCGGACATCATGGCTAGGCCAACAAGTATTTAAAGGTTCATATTTTCTAATCGCATTTAGAAGTTTGTGATTGGAAAATGTGGGCCAGTGGCACGTTTCCCCCTGTATCCAAATAGATGGAACTGCTTCCACAGTTCCGTCATCAGTAAATTGGACAACAGTCCACGTTTGCTCACTCATTACGTTACAACCTGTAATTTAAAAATAGTGGGCCAAAAAGGAGTAGCTATGTTCTACAAGGTAAGAAAAGTTGTCAAATAAAGCAAAACTAAATTGTCATAATTGGCTTCTTGGAAAATGTAATAGGGATGAGCTTGGTTAAAGGAAACAAAATTGTCTAATCTTAGTATTATGTTGGCAGCAGAGTAGGAAAAATTCGAAAAAAAATCATATATTTTTTACATTAAATAGTAGAATAATAGATCTGTTTGATTTTATTTTAAAATTTGTATCAATCACACATATAAAGATATCACACTTTGATTCTCACTGTTTAGAATAAAAATATGACACTTAGAGATAACTCAGCTACACAAAAAGATCCTACTACCTCTTACTAAAAACTAAAATTACCTACTTAGTATGTAATAATGGAAATATAACAATATTAGAATTATGTTCTATTTGGACACATTTGCAGTCTACTTCGTCTAAATCAACAATTTCAAGTGTACTGACATCATCAACCTGCACATTACAAATTCCAAAATCTGTTGATTCACATGGATTTTGATACAAACTATTACAAATCTTGTATTTTTGGCCAATAATTTTGAATTTATCTATTAAAACTATATCTTTGACTAATATTATATTTCCGTTAATTAAACGGCAACAGTTATCTGGAAACACTGTCTTGAGAATATAGTCTTTGAAAACAATGCTTTTATATTGTCTAGAAATGTTTATATTATTTAATAAAGGTACATTAAAATGTTCATCCTTAGGCATGGGATATTTTTTGAGAACTTCCTTTTTAGTATTAAATTTTATATGCTCAGTATGCCTTTTAATTATTTGCTGTAAAGGTTTGTCACTCTTTCGAATTGATTTTAAAATGCTTTGTAAAAAATTTTCAAAGGGGAATGCACTGAAATTATCTACTGGGCCATGATTTTTGACATCCTCTGTAAGATGTAACAAGTTATGAACATTATGAGATATATTTTCTGAACCATACAAAGTCTCAAATGTTACAACAAAATATTTCAACAGTTCTGATGCATAGTGAATATGAACAAAATATCTTTCATTTGACAGAATTATCAAGGCAATATGAAGGGAAAGAAAATTTAAATATCTGTCACCACTTAAATTATTTCTAAGTACTAATGGTCCAGTGTAAAATAAAAATTGTCTAAACTCTGTGGCCTTCCACCTTTTTAACTCGTTTAAACTTCTAGGTTTACGGTTAAATTCACATGGTATTGATACAGCAATCTTAACAAGAGAATCAGATATATTTGAAATTTTTTGAAAGGAAATCTTTGTTGCTGGTTTCCCACAACACCAAAGAAGTAAGAGCTTTTTTACTACTCCTAAACATACTAAATGCATATAATCAAGAGGGAAACTATTGATCATATTTATGTGGGGTATATCTAAAAGGACTGAAATACCAGTGTGATGATTCTCCTGTTTTTGGGACCTAAAATCTGAATCGGTCCTTACAACAATATTATTAACTCCAGGAAAGCATACTCGACCAGCCATATAATCACCCTCAATGCAGCATTTGGTACAAGAAAAGTAACCGCTATGACCTTTAACAGACTTAACAAAGGATTTGGCCGGGGCATCACATATAAAACCTTTAATTCTAACATCGTAAAGTTTCTCATTAATTAACATACCATTATTTATAAGATTTACTGCATCATTTACAAAATCAAACAGAAATAAGTTGGGATCTTTAGGTTTTTCATTCCCTTGATAAATGCCTACAATATCCACCACATTACTTTTGGCAATACTACAAAGAATTGGATAAACTTGATTTGTTGAACTCTTAAAAAGTGGTAGACCATCAATATTTATATTTAGATTAATTGGGTTTTCTAAAAACTCTGCATTTGAATGTTGAATAATATTTAATATGCAATTTTGTAATCCAAAATGAAAGTATGATCCAGGTTCTATTTTCTTGATATCGATATTCC
The DNA here is from genome assembly GCA_910591675.1 of Galerucella calmariensis. Taxonomy (NCBI): domain Eukaryota; kingdom Metazoa; phylum Arthropoda; class Insecta; order Coleoptera; family Chrysomelidae; genus Galerucella; species Galerucella calmariensis. Next base: position 582,543 of record CAJUYG010000022.1, on the reverse strand, counting down.
TTACAGTCCCTAACAAAGTTCTAGCATCAGAGGGCAGATCAGCAGAAAATTCCTTTTTAATGATGCCCAGTAAATCATTTATAGCAATATGTGAAATATTATGATGTAAAGCCCATTCTGCTAAACTAGATTTAAAACATGCATTCGGAGGAATCAAAGTAAAAACATCCGAATTTGAAGTAGAAACTGATGGAGAATTATTGCTACCAAATACTTCGATTTCCTCACCATTATCACTACTAGAGCTAAGAGAATCTGATAAGATATTATTAAATATAGGTTCGCATGAAGAACCGGGTTGATTTGATGTCGAGGGAACAGGAGAGTTTGGACGAGTGTAGGGCTGCTCGGCTCTTTTAGCACGCATATAATATTTTTGCATGTCCTTTGAGCGATTCATGATTAAGTAAAATGCAATATTGAAAATTGAAACTCACCTTGTTTAAATTCGGTATACCTGCACAGCAACACGATTCCAATAACGGAGAATAAATAATAAATTTTCATTAAATTACTTGCCACATATAAGAACAAAGCCAAGCAAAGGAAAATAAAAGTAGGGTTAAATAAAAATGTGCCGACCCTACGATCTATAGTAATCGATAGAAACTCCATGGCATCGATACTTCTTATTCAGTATCGAACTGAACATCGACCATCTCAGTATTCTTACATTGGCTGAGCGTAGCTACATGGTATTTTTATCACCTCTCTTTTTCTCAAACCTTTAAAAAACGGAAAAAGATTGTGCACTGCAAAACCGAACGATAATCGTTCATAAACAACAATAATATCAATGTCTCAGTAATCGATATATTTCCTTCGACTCCGCTTTTCAATATTAGAATCGATAGGTGGTGGTAATTGCGGCAGCGTACGAAAACGAAGATCGCAAAACGATGAAGCGCGCGGGGACATATGTCATTGGTAGTTGCCTATAAGGGTTAAGGCGCCATATTCAAAATTTATTCCATGATTTTTTATTGTTTGTAGCATAGATAAATTAAATATTATTTTCCCTATGTTTTGCAGTTTTAAAGTAGTACACGAATTATAGTTCTAGAAAGTTAGTTTATGATGGAATATAACGATTATATTAATAGGTTAAATTTATAAATTTAATATATTTTTTGCTCACAATGTGCTCTACGTTTGTAGTGAGCAATAAATAAAAAGTATAAAAAACAGAATCATTATAGTTTTTATTAGATGCAAGCGCGAGTTAAAAATTACTAAAAGAGTTGAACGTACACATTATCGACATAATTAAAACGTCTTTAAAACATCCCTACAAATACGTTTTAAACATGTCGTGAGAAGGACGTCTTAGGGACGTCCGTTCTACGTACCAGGACGTTTGGACCTAAATAAGACATGAACTGGACGTCTTTAGGATGTAGTGTGCTATCTGGGTCACCACTACAATTTTGCAGTATTTTTTATGTGCTTGAAATAATTGATAGTAGGTGTCGCCTTAAATTCAAAAATTTTAGAGCCCGTTTGAATAATAAAGAAAACAATTTTTCATCTTTAAAATATTTGTATTTAACATTATCAATATTTTTTAAAATCTATTCTTATTCGAAAATAAATAAAAATAAAACTTGCTTAAATAATATAAAGCGCACTACCCATACTTCCATAAATAAATTTATAAACGCTGGATATAGTATTAAAAAATATATGAAAATATTTCAATCGGTCAAATTCGGATGCTTTTCTATCATGTCATATATAATAAATATACTAAGTTCTCCAAACTAATCTTGATCTATCGTTGCTTAAACTCACACCACAAATACAAAAAAATAGTGATTGTATTCACTTCAAGTTTATAATCAAAGCATAATATTATTAATCTAAAAATTTCCAATTCACAATGGCTCGTTGGTCGTCTGGTGCTAGCCGAAACGGTTTTGTATTATCACTGGCTACATACTGGTTAACTTGGTAGTCCAACATAACCTGGTATTTGTACACTTCCCCAAGTTGCTGAAAATAAAAAGAAGTAGGTATCGTATGTGTAATAATATTTACTATTCCTTCTACCTGTGTTAAAGGATTTGTGTTCGTTGTAAATATTCCCTTAAAATTCCTATTTTTTGCTATTTTTATTATTTCCACTTCCGCAAATTGCATCACAGCAATATTTTCTTGTGCTGTTAATGAAGAATGTGTAGCCATCATAAAGGAATGTAATATAGTACCCTTTCCAGGAAGAAGTTGATAATCTCTAAAAAATATAACATCTTTAATAAAAAAAAGTATGAAATATTTATACACTTACCTTATAGGTCCTTCTAGGAATTCCAAAAATTCAAATATCACATTGAGCTTGGACGTTATTTCAACTTCCGGTTCATCCCTAGCATCGAAATTCAAAGCTACTCCAACAACTTTTCCGTACTCATTTTTAATGATAAAACTCAAATTAGCCTCCAAAAGAGCATCCCAGATTTTGTCCAACAATTCGGCGTAATCACTGATGTGAATATCTGGTTTTAACCACTGTTCCAAATCGGCTTTTTCGTAAAAACTGGACGTTATCATTCTAAAATTCACAAAAATCAACATTTAGCTCTTTTTTGAGTATATAGTAGCGCCATCTAGCAGAGAGTGTCTAAATTTAAACGATCAGAGTTTTCTACCGCGATTCTAATGTTTTTAGTCACTCAGCGGTAGATAGCATCACACTACTCACTCATAAACGCTGGATTTGTAGCACGGTTTCAAAAAATCACGTGAAAAAGTAGGCACTTGTGTATTTATTGTATTATCGGATGTCATTCTCAGAATAACTTCGCCAAAATCCATAGCAGAAAGGAAATCACCAATTCCTATAAAATTAATACATGTATAGATATGCCTATAGCGCTTGATACGTCAAAACTCACTTATATGGTAATCTTGTTCCCTTAACTTTGAAATTGTATAAATAGAATTCAAAGAATTTCCACCGATATCGAAAAAATTGGTATTTACAGAAATTTTTGAACGCACTGACTTGTTTAAAACACCGGCAACGGTTTCAAACAACACTTTGGCAGCTTCTAAATGATGAGCCGGAACTCCATCGTAACTAATTTCTATTTCAGGCTCTTTATCATCTGAATTATTATTAGTATTTTCATATGATTTCAATAAATACTGTCGATCAACTTTGCCATTAACTAGCAAAGGTATTTTATCTATCAGGATCACTTGTGGAATCATATAAGCTGCTAATTGATCCTTGAGCATGTTTTCAATTTGCTGTTCGCTTACTGGAATAGTTGTAGTTATAAAAGCTAGCAAAGCTTGATTTATTTCACCAGGTTTGTAGCACAAAACAACGCCTTTATCTACCTGAAATTTAAAAACAATTTGACCCTCAATACCCTGCCAATGACCCTGATTTTCCGAGACGCTTACCCCTTCCAGAGAGTTCACGGCCTTTTCGACTTCTGCTATATCTACTCTGTGCCCTCTGATTTTAACTTGGGAGTCCGTACGGCCTTCGTAATAGAGCATTTCTTTTTCTAACCGAGCGTAATCTCCCGTGCGATACAGTTTCCTGTAAGTAGGATCGATTGCTAATGGATTGTCGAGGAATTTTTCCGGATCTCTTCCGCTGACGTAGCCGGCAGCTAGATTTGAACCGGAAACGAAGAGTTCGCCGATGTCACCGGCTTTTACCGGCCGGAAGTCTTTATCCAGGAGATAGAGGATGGTGTTGTCCAGAGGAATACCTGGAGATGCGATATATGTTGTTGATTCAATTATTGTTAATAATAAAAATGTACAAATAGAGATAAAAATTATCAAGTTTTGTTGAATTTTTTAAGCAAATTTATAAGTATCAGTTGCCCTGAGTTATCCTCGTTCTTTGCGCAACACGTGGTTCTTGATTGTTATTTTTGAGTTCATTTGGTCCTTCAGGAGAGAATATTTCATCCCTATTTATTATCTGACTGTTCATAATAAACTGTATAGTTAAAACAATACAAAACAACCAAATTACAAATAATTTTCCTCATAGCAACTGTCATTACTGTCATTTAGTACCAACATGTCAGTTGGTAGACTTAATTTTCTTACCAATTGGAACTTTACAAGAGTATTTGAACTGTTCAACTCCGGTTATAACGTGATAGGTTACATCTCCCATGATTTCTGTACTACCGTAAAAATTACAAAGTTTGAATTCGTTTTCGTGGAAGTATTCGAAAAATTCTTCTACCAGCGATACCACTAGTGTTTCACCCGAACATATCCACGTTTTCAAATTCTGAAGTAACGACTTTTCTTTCTAAAAATCAAGTTTCTTATAATATTCAGCAAAAAGGAGTTAGTGGAAAGATTAGGTAATTTAATATTTTATATATGAAAAATAGTTTGATGTTTATTAGCAAAAACTTTATTTTTCTACTTACATTCATTTGAACAAACATTAGAATGGATCTTAATAGTGTAGGGACTAGTATTAATCTTTCAACCTAAAAAAACAATAATCTCCATTATTTTAAATTCATAATTTTGTGCCCTAGAGGTTATGCAACCAATATTACAGCATTATTCTACTCTGAGTTAAGGCAGCACATACACGAAAACGTACTGGTTTTACGTATTTCACTCCATCTTAAGGCAATTATTGACGTCAAGTTTGTTATTCGTTTACATTTCAATCCATTAAGAGTACACCTACCTCAATTTTATTGTGTTATTTCTGTACAGTTTTTTCTGTATTTCAAGTAAAATATGTAAGCAATTTTGTAGGCCCTCTTGGAGCGTTAATAGATGAAGAAAATAATATGAATGAGGCATTGGTTCAACACATTTTTCATGTTGATAATAGCTACTTATAATAAAAATCTCCCTTTCTAAGATGCAATGAAATATAGGTAAACGTATTGGGTACCTGTACGCTCACGTGTATGTGCTGCCTTAAGTGTCTAGTATAATATAGAATAAACTATTTTGTAGTACCATTGAAATATATATTGGTTACGAAAGTTTATTAAGCAATGTTTTTATAAAAACACTTTTACAATGGTATTTAACACATCATTGCATCAAGATACATATTACTTAAGACGGCCCCGGTCGTACAGTGTGTACGTTCAAAACAATTTTCAAAATAGTTATAGACACTATTATGCTACAGTAGTACTTATTCTTTGTCGCTTTATGTTCATTTTGTAATCCAGGATTTATCTACATATATAATTTTTATGGTTAGTCTTAGATAACGTTTTATGAAATTTTATAATAGAAAATAAAAAGCAGATGTAGAAATATTGTATGAATATGTTACTTAAGGATATACATAGACTTTTGAAAGATAAGTGAGATCAACAGAGATAAGAATAAAATAATATATACTTATATAAAATGGCTAGCCGCATAAATGCTTTCTAGATCCGCTTTCTGGGGTGGATCAATCCCCTTCATTTCATTATTTTCTCGCTTATTTTTTTCCATAGTCTCCTATCCCTCGTTTTTTCTTTCCATCTGACGATTCCTATCCTTCTCAAATCCTCCTCCACCTCCCTCAGCCACTTAGATCTGGGTCGTCCTTGCCTTCTCCTACCTCCTGGTTCCCACTGTAACATTGAGCAAGCGACTGCTCGCTCACCTTCTCTCCATACATGTCCGAGCTATTTTATTCTTTGTTTCTTTATTCTGTTTACTATATCTTCCCCGTTCATTTCTCTCAGTATTTCATGATTCATACGTTGCCTGTATTCATTGTCGTCGGTTTTTATTGGCCCTGGAATTGTTCTCATTATTTTTCGTTCTAATCTCCTCAACTCCATACATTATCACAGGTCTTAGTATTGTGTTGTAAATGTTAAATTTAGTGTATCTTGTTAATAGATTGCTTCTCAATAGTTTCTTATTGGCATAGTATACCCATTATTTTTTCGTCTATCTCTGATCTTCGTTCCCCCTTACTGCTGATCGTGACTCCCAGATATTTGAATTTTTCCACTTCCTCAAATTCATATTCCCCTATTTTTATCATTTTCTTTTCACACTGCTTACCAACTCTCATTATTTATGTTTTGTTTCTATTTATTTTTAATCCCATTTTTCCCCTTCTTTTGTTATCTCTAGTAGCATTTGTTTCATGATATTCCTTCTTTTCGTTACTATCACTATGTCGTCTGCATATGCGACTATCTGGCCCCCGCTCGTCTTAAATTTCCCTTGTTCACATTTCTAAGAACATGCTCCAGAGCCAAATTTAATAGTGTTGTTGATAGACCGTCACCCTGTCTTACGCTTCTATTAGATACAAAGCCCTCCGTTTCACCTTTAACTGTAAGTATCTTCACTTTTGACTCCTTCATAGTCATTGCAATTAATCTTCTCAAATTATTTTCTATCCCCTGTTCCTTCAGTCCTCTCATCAGTTCACTTCGTCTTACTGAATCAAATGCTTGTTGGAAATCTAAAAATAGCATTCTATTTCCTTTTTGTATTCATGGGTCTTTTCCATTACCTGCTTGATAGTATGAATAGCGTCAATTGTAGACTTTCCTTGTGTGAAACCGTATTGGTATTGACCTATCATGGCATTATTTTGTATGCTACATTCAAGAGAGTTATACCCCTATAGTTTTTGCACTCCTGCTGATCCCCTTTTTTTTGTATTGTGACTATTTGCCCGATTTCCCATTCTTCAGGCATTCTCTCTTCTCTCCATATTTTCTTTATTAGCCGGTATAATCTTTCGTGCAGCTCCTCTCCTCCATACTTAATCAATTCCATGTTTATTTCGTCTTTGCCCGGTGCTTTCCCATTCTTGCTTTTTTTAATAACTTCTATTATTTCATTTTTTGTTGGTTCCTGTGTTACATTTTCTTCTTTTGCCTCTTCGCTTTCTTCCTCTGTTGTATTATCTGAAACTTCTTCAGTTAGTAGTTCCTCAAAGTATTCTTTCCAGATTTGCTTATACTGAGTTTCTTCTTGTATCACCTCACCGTTTTTATTTCTTATACCTTTAATTTCACCTTTATATGTTTTATTTTGTTCATTTATTTATTTATGATAGACTTTGGTATTTTTGTTTTTTCTTTTTCTATTTTTCTTATTCTGTCATCCATCCATTCTAAATATAAAGTATCATCTCGAGTCTCGTTTCGAAAACAAGCAACGATCTATTTTTCCATAATTTTTAAAGAAGCTTTTGCTTTGAAAATTAATATTTTATTAAATTGAAGTGAAAATTATATTGGTGGAAAATTAAACTTACTTTATATTTTTCCAATAGACTTATAAAGACTTCTGGGTCTTTAGTAACGGCTTTGGAAACAACCAGAATAGTTCTACCGTTCAACAAAGGTCCCCAAATTTCAGCTATACTATCCACAAAAGTTAAGGCCGTCTTAAAAACACACACTTTTTCCGACGAACTATAAGGAAATCTTCTGAATTGCCATTGAAGTCTATTGAGAATAACTTTATGTGGTAGTCGAACTCCTGTAATGGAAGATGTTTTTGAAATTTCCAAGACTAAGTATTTATTAAGAATGTCATGCTTACCCTTAGGAACACCTGTACTTCCAGAAGTGTATAAGACTACTGCTAAATTATCTTTGATATGATGAACTTTTTCGTTATTAGCTAGAGATTCTTCGGATTGATGTGTACTTTTATTAGCCAATTCGTCAAAAGTTAGTTTTAATGTGTCCAAATAAAACTGAGAATCTAAAATATGTCAATAGTTGGGAGCAAATATTGATAACTAACTAGATATTAGGCTAGTCGGTATGGGTCATTTTAGACCAAAAGTACAAGTAATTAGCATCCTATCGATTTCCCAAATTAGAAAAAAAATATTAGGAAATTTCGAAAAAAAAAATTTCTTTTATACTTTTTTTTTATATTAATCTACATACTTTAAGGTACTTATGAAAAAAAAAATCAGCCGTATTGCTAATTACTTGAAGTTGTTACCCCTATCGTCTGGCCTATATAAACTAACCGTTTTCGTATATAATTATTACAGGATTAGCCTCCCGAACAATATGTTCTATTCTCGTTCCTGGAAAGGATGGATCCAGAGGCATATACGCAGCACCAGCTTTCCAAATCGCCATTAACAGTATCACCAAATGATCGCTGGGATGCATGTTGACAGCTATTATGTAATCGCCTTTATTTCGAGGCAAATTATTGTTGAAAATTGTTTCTGTTAGTGTTCTAGCAAGTTTGTTGGTTATTTTGTTGACATCGGAGTACGTATGGTTCCTTATTTGACCGTTAACTACAAAATCAAGGAAAAATATAATTGTATAATATCGTAAAATTGTACATCTTGCAACTGTCTGAGAATTTTTTTATTATAAATCCTGATTTTTAGGTTTTGCTGTATGTATATTGCAGAGTAATTGGTAGGTAATGTAATATTTTATTATTAATAGAATTGATTAATAGAATTTCACCGAAATTAAAACCATTACGTCAAGCAACGAATTAATCAAAATACAGACAGAAAGGTACAAGATAAAGTCATCACATAGATACGTTAATGAAAGACTAAACTTTCAAATTATTTTGAGGTTTTCTATTTAAATCTGAAACAAGTTTCGTATAGAAGTAGAAGTATAGAAGAGTATTAAATTTTATGCTGCAAGGTATTCAAGGGAGGCTTGAGGAACTTAAAGTGAGCATGATTCTTCACCTTCAAAAATTAGAGCAGTATTATTTTCGTGTTGTGACTTGGCTACGCTGTCAAAAATATTATCCAGCGTGTTGGGATGAAAGTGTCTCGTTGGTCCTTTAAGAATCGATAGTTTTGGAATGGATCCCATGATCTGAAAATAAAAAATAAAAATGTATAAGTCCGACTTTCATATTATTTGTGGATGAAGATCTAAATGTTTTTGTTTTTCAGCATAGTTTGAGAAATATCATCCCTCACTATATGTACCAAATCAAATCAAAAGACACAGAGGTTACCAAAATGTGAGATTACAAAAATACCCGGAGAAAATAATGATGGTTGATATGTTTACTGCACTCTGGTTGACGAATTTCCACTTTGTTATTCATTCTTGAGACAATCTATCAGATTAAGTACTATTTTTTTTGCTTGAGGATGCAATATATCGGAAATTGCTTCTTATTATTCATATTGTCACTTTGAATTGTCAAAGTGACATAACTGACACGAAGTTTGGATTAAAGGCAATAAAATAAAACAAAAACGGTGAGTATGTCTTTGTTGAATCGTATGATAAGACTGCATTTGACTATACCATTTACCAACTAAGAGATTGTAATATCATTAAAAAACCCCTTAGATTGTTTAATTTGTAATTACATTATTGACCTCGATGAACACAATTGAATAAATTGAGCCGGAAGGAAACAGAAAGGTATAGAAAATAATAAGTGCGCGCACGGTCATTGGATCCTTAATTGAACCGTTTGATTTTTACTAATTATTATTCGATTTCAAGGTTTTTCAATTGAATAAGAGACTCGGAAATTATTATTTTTGATTGAGAAATGAATACATTAATATAATCGATAATTCTATAATGCAAGAAATATTTTATTCATATTAAAAATATGACAGTTGTATGAAGCGAGATTTATAGTGCACCATTTTGATGTTGCAATAGTTATTTATGGGCAAGGACGAAAACTCGATGAACAATATAGTCACCTTACTGTGGATTCCTGGACACACTGGAATAGGAGGAAATGAAATAGCAGATGAACTAGCAAATACCTTTCTGGGGGCCTGAACCCTTTTGCGGAATCAGCCCTAATGTAATATTGGAAGAAATAGGTAAAGCCGAGTAAAAGAGAAGATCTGACCATTGGAAAGATCTAGTAGTGCTTACACAATTCTGGGTGTCTACAACCTGTTGAGATCAAATGAATGCATAAGTCAAAGTAAAACTGCGCTAAGAGTTTTAACAAAAAATATATTTTCATTGACGAAGTCCTGATAAACTAAAAAATAGCCAACTGGATGGAGTATGGAGATAAAGTTTTTGGGTTTTTTTTTCTTTTTATTGGAATTTAAGTGCCTCGACAACTATGGCCATTGGTACTATACAAAAGACAAAAAGACATATTATAAATACATACACTATCTTAAAACATAAAACATGTAAAATACTTGGTGAAATATCAATCTAGTTTATATTTTGTGGTAGAGGTTAGTTGATTTGAGGAATTTCAATGTCTTTGGGATTTCAGCAGTGCAATTTCAAAGCTCTCTCAGGTTTGGTCTTAGGTCTAGGCCAGGGATTCTTCGTTTGTTGTCAATTCTATAAGTTCTTCTTCCAGCTGAGGTGACATTTGAAAACGGATCCAACACCCAGTCTGGTATTTCCAAGTTTAAAATGTCCTGGTATCGTTCGGTGAAGTCAATGTGGAGGTTTTCCAAATGTTGGCAGTAGGCAAACAAGTCGTCGTTACTGCAGGATACTGATAAATTCGGAAAATTGTGAAACTCACGTCTGCCCATATTCTTTTTGTGCAGAAGCAGTTTGGCTGCGAAAGCTGCAACGACATTTTTTGTTTTAATTAAATTTAGTTCATCGCCTTGCAGTTGGAGGTTCATGTCGTTGAACAATTTATACAGGTCTGTCATGTAAGCTATATCATTCTTTGATGTTATGAGCTTGTTGCGCAGTTCTGTATCTTTAGTTTCCAAGAACTCTATCACAGAGTCAAACAGGTTGTAAAATCGAATCAGACAATTGCCTCTTGACAGCCAACGAACTTCGGATTTGTGGGATTTTCAATACATCCGAATTGAATATATTCCGCAGAGTATTGCCGTCTCTTCTTTTCTACTTCCGACATTGTTTTGTTTTGAGAAATACGTAAGTGTTGGAATCAAGTACTGCTTATCTATTATGCGCGAAACCGCAAATGAAAATAAAATAAATTTACGTCGTTTATATAGGATTGCATAAGCAGCACGCACCAACAGGAATAAGACAAACATAAACTCGTTTATCTCATTCGACGCCCAATCGTACTCGACAAGCAAGAACAAGTATTACAGAACCAGCCGATTGATACAGGAATGTACAAATCGGATTATTTTACAAAAACTTGTTAAAACATGATTGCCCGCGGTCTATTATATCGAACCGAGTTTGAGCTATATCTTAATTAATATTAGTTGATGTTCACAAGATTTAGTCGAGAGTCGAGAGCTCAGTCGGTGTCTAAGAGTCTTCCTAGCTAGGTAGATGAAATTATAAATCGACCCCAAAGCCCTACACAACGCCCCCCTTTTTTCTTGGATCTCTTACCGCCCCCCTTTAGGCCTGCAGTGCCCACAAGGGGGCGCTATCGCCCACGTTGGGAAAGACTGGTCTAGGCGCTTGTATGTAATGGTGTATTCCTGGCAGTCTGTGAGAATATGTTTAACGGTTAAAGCACTATTGCAGTGACGGCAGACGGGAAGGTTTTTTGAAGACATCAAGTAATAATCAAGTGTGTATTTGGTATGGTTGATCCGCAATCGTCTAATGACAGCAGCTTCTCTCCTGATTAAGAAATCGAGGGAGAGACAGCCGATTAATGGTTGTATGTCGTAAAGGGCTGTTTTGCTGTTGTGCCAAAAATTTTGCCAGGACTCCTTGACGGACTTTTTGAATAATAGTTTTATGTCATCTGGGAGCTGGAACGTTGTTGTGGTCATGGAAGAAGAGGCTTCTTTAGCATGGTGGTCTGCGCTTTCATTACCAGTAGTTCCAATGTGAGATGGGAGCCAGATAAGACAGACTGTTACATCACGAGCTGAGAAAGTTTGATAGATGTCATGGATGTTTTGAACTATTGGATGGTCAGTAAAGATAGTATTGAGTGAATTAATTGAGGAAAGTGAATCGGTACAAATGGCGACGCGCTTGACAGGAGAAGAGGTTTGCTTGAATGCTTGGAAGATGCTATACAACTCACCAGTGTGAACGCTACATGTTGAGGGCAACCGATAGGAACCTATTAGTTCGAGGTTGGGTTTTTGGGTTTGGACTCGTAGATATTCCAAAATAACGAAAATGTCATATCAATTCATGATTCTGGTCGACACATTTACTTAAAAATGGAACACAAACTGTGATTCTATGATCTTCTACCAACAAGATATCTTTACTATTACATCTATTTAGAATAACATTATTGATTTATTCGTTATTGATTAATCGAAGATTGTTCAACATTTTCAAGACGCCGTTCTCTAGATGATCCTTGAATAAATCATTTATACGACTCATTTAACTGTACAATTAGATATGGTTTTAGTAGATAGTTATTGTAAAAGTACTTTAATTAATTTGTAGTGCAACCTTCATTTAACATTATTTTGTAAAGAAAATTATGATCAGCTTCAAACAAAATACTAAGAATATATCTTTTAGTTCTTCCCTTCGGTCAATGTAAGATTTTATGAATTTAATGTGGCTAGAGAAGATATTCTACTTCATCATATTGAAATAATTTTCGATTAATTTGAGAATTCGGAGAGATGTTATGGTTCTTAGATCTCCAAAGATTGATAATTTTGTAAAATTCAAGCATCATTATTCTCTTGTTGATGATTTTCTGACTTTTATCTTCTGAAGCCTTTTTATTCGTCAAAGGTTCAGCTAAAATAATAAACAATATTCTCATAGACTGTATTGAATACACCAAAAATACTCGAAAGTATAATGTACCACCACCATGGTAGTCCAAAAGCTGGTAGACGATTTTGATATTAGAGACAAACAGAAAACTTGTTCAATATTTCTCTTGCGATACCCAAAAGAACATATCTGGCTGAATGTATTTTGGGGTAACATTCACTGAGACCGTTCTGAGACCTAAAACATTTATTGTGCCCCCTTACTTCTACTCAATTTTTGAGGAGAGTCTCAGAAGCTAGTAGTTCCTTTAGTCCTATTACCCGGAGGAATTTTAGCATGTCTGCAGGCTTTAACTTAGGTAAATGTTCCTCTTCCATCCAGTAATCCCCCAGGTGCTGTGCTCTAGGATTCTGAAGTGCTGTGCAGTTGGAAAATATGTGGATGAAGGCTTCTTCTTCCATGCAACAAAATTTGCATTCTTTTGAGCACTATTTTGAGCTTTTTCAGGTGCCCATTTAGGCGACAATGTCCCGTTAGGATCCCTGTTAAAACTCTTAGCGCAGTTTTACTTTGACTAATGCATTCATTTGATCTCAACAGGTTGTAGTCTCCCAGAAGAGTCTTTGATTGTATAAGCCCTACTAGATCTTTCCAATGGTTAGATCTTCACTTTTTCTCGGCTTTACCTATATCTTTCAATATTACATTGGGGTTGATTCCGCAAAAGGGTTCAGGCCTCCAGAAAGGTATTTCAGTCCCACTCTGCTAGTTCATCTGCTATTTCATTTCCTTCTATTCCAGTGTGTCCTGGAATCCATAGTAAGGTTAGGGACTATATTGTTCTCGCCTAGTTCATTGAGTTTGTCTAGTCATTCCCACACCATTTTGGAACTGATTACACAAGAACTCAGTGCTTCAAAGGCTGCTTGACTATCCGACATTATGATAATCCTTTGTCTTCTGTATCCTTCATCAATATTGAACTGGGCGCACTTTCTTATGGATTTCCGCTTGGAGGTTTTCCCAAGCTTTCATAGTGTTTGATTCTTGGCTTTGGGTATAAATGAATCCTTATATTTTTAAAAACAAGAATTTTTTTTAATTTCCTTGAAATACCTAGTTACTACGAAATAATTTTAGAATTTATCTATTTGTTCTCGTTTTAGAAGTTAACAACCTTTTGTACGCATCAAACAAGTTTTGATCGTGTTCGAGGCGAATATCCGCCTCACTTGTATAGTATATCTAATAAAAAACTGTCCCTCTCAACAGCAATAACCTTGCTTTCACTTTAATCGCCACATTATGCATCTTGCTACTTTAATACGTTATTTGTTAGATCTATTATTATACAGTAGCAGTAGCAGGTAATTTATTATTATTTTTAATGGTTTAATCTTTGTTATAAAATCGGAAATTATCGTGTTTGCTCTTACTTCCCAATATAAAAACACTCAGTAAAATCGTAAAGAAATTATTAGATTTGTTATTATTGTTTTTTAATATTCATGTAACATCCGGAACGTGCATAGTCGGGCTTTGTTGAAACTAATGACAGTGGCCCAGACAAAAATAAAAAAAAAACGGTACTTATACAAGCATAATGAAATGAAATTATTTAAAAACATTTACTAACACCAACGTACACTAACTAACGACAAGTAAATTCACTTCGTCGATTTTTGGGATACCGAAAATTTCCTTACCCCTCCTATCGTCTATAAAGTTGCATTTAGTATAAATGTCATAGTGACTTATTTCATTACAAAATGCCTGGAGTGGTATATTGTTCTGTTGATGATTGTCGCAGTAAACTGAAAGAGAGACCGTTTTTTCTATGCGCAAAAGACAAAATTAGGTAAGAAAAGAGGTAATTTAGTAGTATACAAGTAAACATTTTTTAATTTCTATATTATATTGTAGATGTGAAGCTTGGAAAAATGCTTTGGGTTTTAAAGGAAACCACCGATATGCCAATATAACGGTGGAACAATGTTATAATAGGATAAAAATTTGTAATTTGCATTTTTGCTTAATACAAAATCTGAATTGCTTAAAAATACAGTTAGTTCTACGACTACAAATAATACCTATACTCCTCTGAAAGTGTTTTCGACTGATTATAGAAATATAAAAAGTGTGGATGGGAATGCACTGGATACCTACTTAAAAAGTGTTTATTGCAGCATTTCTGTAACACTTGCTTAGAATTTATTAAGATAAATGATCTAGAAGG